>JAGFPH010004207.1:76672-90474 GCA_018207615.1 Philaenus spumarius
GATTACTTGAATCAACAGTTTAGTAGTTGGTCAACCTTCCAACGGTGCGCACCGATTCCTCGCATCAATATATGTTTTTGTTAAATGACATGTGTGTTTGTGTTTGTGAAGTGTTTTTAATGTAGTATATGACGACCTGATCTTCAGAGAAGCCAGACGATGGAACATAGATTCCGAAACGCGTTGCAATAATATAAAAAGAAGTCACACGACGGAAATACGAAGGTAAATATAATAATTTTTACTTATAAATAAACGCACATGTATTATATATACATTGTATTATTATTATTGGTAGTTAAAGAGTTGTTACAACACACAAACAAAAACACTACTAACTGATGAGATTGAGGTAGGCACCGCTCCATTCCCCTTTGTTGTTGGCTTCCGTCAGTCAGTACGAGGTGGGGGTTTGCTAATTTACCCCAGCCTAACACAAATTCTTCGAACCATTTTCACTTTCAAACCGTGCAAAGCGGTTTTAAATCGAACAACTATTTATAAGAAATTCTACGTATATTTTTCCAAAGACTTCAATTTGTTCAAATAATCTTTATTAAGTGGAATACGTTCAACAAAATACTGTCAGCAACGAAAGTGTTAAACGGTCCCTTTAACCGGGAACTTTTTTAAAGGACGATGAGAGCACATTGTTTTGAATCGGTTTGATTTTCAGGAGAAATGTTGATTGAAATGTTGGTTTTGGACAAGTTTATTGAGCAGTAGATTTTTACATAGGAGTGTGCAAGATCTCGAAACTCTCGACTAGGAACAAGAAATAACTCAATATCGTCTCGATCTCGTTGTCAAGAATAAAATTCATTTCTCGCTCATATTTTTCTCGATTCTGCCATAAATTTCTCGATACATTTTAAAAATCTCGAGTTTTATTTTAGGTCTTTTTATAAAACTTAAAATGTTACATTAGAATGAAAAGAAGATAAACAAAACATTTCCAAACATCTCAACACAAGGAAGTGATTAAGATATTGCAATATCTTATTTAAATTACTTAATACTGACGAGAAATAACTTAGTATAGTAGAGATTGAGTTTTATATAACCTTGGTTTTTAGTAAAATAAATAATGGCAGTTAATTACTTAACTAAAAATAAATATAATTATATAAAAATTTATATTTTGCATATGTATTGTAAAGCATATTAACATAATAATCAATAGTCTAAACTGTTAAAGTACATATTATCTATGAGGTACATTATATTTGTAATAGCTTTCATAAACTTAGTAATAATAGCAAATCAAAAGAAAGTTAACTTATTAATAATTAACTTATCCCATATATACATTATATTAATTTCGATGATGTAAAAAGCTATATGATACTTCTCACTCTCAACTTGAGACTAAAATTTTGGTTCATTCTCGTTACAAAAACGTTAATCTCACTATTTCTCGATCTCGATAAATTGTATTTAATAAATTCTCGTTTCTCGCTCGTTCCTAAGCCTCAGCTCTCGTCTTTTTCTCGATCTCGATAATTTTTATTAAACAACATCCCGTTCTCGTCTCGAATTCAAAAAGTCAATCTCGCACACCCCTATTTTTACACACTGTTTTTGACGGATGCGAAGCCAACAGACAGTGTAGACCGGGCCTAAATCACTCAATAGTTACACTGCTATTTTTAATGAGTGCCAATTTTCAAGATGATGGATGCCGAACTATCGGATCTGCCGGACTATCGAGTGACGGATTATCAAGGTCTCACTATACATACTTAGCATGAGTGTGAGAGAGAGAATATCTCGGTTGCCACCAAAGTGTTGCGTCTCTCTTATACTCAGTATTCATACCCTGGTTAGCAGGACGTCAGTATAAGGGGGCAAGGGAAGCGCCATCCAACAATAATTTTAAAATCCAAAAGTTGGGAAGAATGAGGTTTTGAAAAAAGTTGGAAATATAATATTGGAATTAAATTGCAAGCAAAAAGCTTCAAAAACTCTAACTTTTTGTTTGGGTTTCGAAATGTTTTGTTGTTAATTACCAACATCCCAAATACCAAGCAAATTATAATTTCCAATAAAAAAATGTTGGGCAAACAAAATATTTCTGTACCAAATAAATACATTGTCTTTTTTGAAATGATGTTTTGGGAAATTTAGTTCCAACCCTTGTTATTGTGGCAACACTGACTCACCATTCCATGGCACTGTGCCAGGCTGCCAGACCAGTGTTTCCAGATTGGGTTTTTTCCCCAGAATGGGGAAATTTTCAAGTTTGGGGAAAATATTGGGGAAAGAAAATGGTGGGGAAAAGTATGGGGAATTTTTTTCAACAATGTGATGAACATGTTGAAACTCTTGAAGAAAAACTCTTAAAGTACTCTTAATTGAATGTGCTGTTAAAAATCCTACTTAGAGAAGTCCATTTAAAAAAAAAAAAAAAAAAATTATGAGGGTGAGCCTCTAGGGCCTTATCTCCACTGGGATTTTTATTCCACGCAACATAACCCAGAGGCCCCTTCCCCTCATAGAAACCCCACCACAGGAGTTGGGGAAATGAGGTCAAAATTGTTGGGAAATATTAGATTAACAAATCTTTAGAACAAAATATTTCCCAACAACTCTTATTGATAAAGGGAGGTGTCTTAAGGGGATTCGCTACTGAAAACAGAGGTTTTCTATAATAGGCCTTTTTTATTTATAAACCATTTTTTTACAATCATTAGAACCTAAAAGATTTTTTTACACTTATAGGAATTGGCAAAAAAATAAATTTTACATATCTTTTAGAGTTATTTTAGTTTTTTTTTTATTAAAAAAATGTGTTTTTTTAAATCTTTTATAACTTCTTTACTACTGAACCAACTTGGCCGTTTGATATCATGTTTTAAAGTATATAAAAAGCACTAACGTTTTGGGTATAGTCATATTCTTACCACTAAAAGTTTAGTAGTTATGACCTTACAAAAAATATATATATATATAAAACCAATTTGTAATTTACACATTTAAAAAAAAATACTCATGTACTTGTCCTAGAGGAATAAAAATACCCAAAAAGTTGCATTATAAGGTACTAAAGATGTGGTAAAAATTTCATCACTGTAGCTATAGCAGTTAAAAAGTTATAAGAACCTTTGTGTAAAAAATATCAATATTGAAAAGTTGCGGGAAATCGCGTTTAAAGATTCCATTAGCAGCCATAGAGGGGAATAATTTGCACAACCAATTATTGAAGTCAAGATATGTTTTACCTACATATTGGAGGCATTGAAAGCCTAATAATAACCATTGTTGTCCTTCTTTGCAATTACTTAAAAAAATAAAAAATGTTTTTAGTCCAAATAGCAATCATAAAGAAGTTCAACTCGACCAAAAGTAGGTGCGAGCATTGATTTGAACAAATTTTTTACACTGATATAAAGAACTTTTGTGACATATGTTATGTTTTTCTTAAACCTTATAAACTATAGAATCAGGAAAAACAGAAAAAATATTTTGGTTTTGTTTTTGATAATTTTTCAGTAGGGAATCCCTTTAAGATTAGCCTACCTTATAACTTTGGCAACATTCAAAATTGTGATTTATTATATAGTTTTGGATGTTGAAAATAGCTGTTTATTTAGCATTTCTAAACAATTTATATCTCAAAAACGATAAAGTCTAGAGAAAATTTTCAAACTGTTATTCCGGGGCAAAAAAATCTAATTTTACAATTTGTCAAAAAAAATATATTTAAAAAATTCTTGACCTCCGTTGCCCCATGGCAACATGCAGATATGTTATAAGGAACTCTTTTTCTGCGTAATATTGTGTACAAAAATCTAATGAGAAACAATTTTCTAGTGGGAGCGTAGATGGTCGTGGACTAAATAGGTTACACATTTATTTGTCGGATTAAACCCAACAACACTCACTGGTGTATGTATCCTAGTAGTGTGTGTGTCACAGCTTGCTGCTACTGTCAGAGATGGTGCTGCTCTGGGCGGTATCCACTGGAAGTTAGCAGCGTAGGCCATCACACCAAGATGTTCTACGTTCTGGTCCACCATATCTTTTGCTCTCAACAGTGGTTCCACTCCAAACTTTCTACCGGCATTTATCCCTGCAAAGTAATTGAGTGTATGTTATTTAACCTCAGTGTATTGTCTAGGGCCTCAGCATAGCTAGTTGGGCCTAGACAAAGTCTATTGTTTGTGAATAGTATTTTTTATAAATTACTAGCTGCCCGATCCGGCTTTGCACGGATAGACAAATCAAAGTTAAATGTATATTAACAAAAAATATATTATATCAATGGGGATATTTTCTTCTTATGGGGATTTTTTGTAAATTTGACCCCCCCAAACCTCCCCTAAAATTTCGAATTTTTTTAAACCCTTTCTTAGCGAGGACCTAGGGCCCTAGAGGAAGCTACATACTGTACTAAATTTCATTCCAATCCGATCAGTGTTTTTTTTTTAGTAACTTTGACCCCAAAACGCCCTAAAATTTTGAATTTTTTAAAACCCTTTCTTAGGGAGCACTTATGGCCCTAGAGGAAGCTACATACCAAATGTCGTTCCAATCCGTTCAGTCGTTTTGGAGAAATTGTGATTTATTTACTTTGACCACCCCAACCCCTTCTAAAATTTCGAATTTTTTGCAACCCTCGAATTTTTTTTTTTTTCTTATCGGCACCTACGGCCCTAGAGGAAGATATATACCAAATTTCATTCTAATCCGTTAAGTAGTTTTAGAGAAATAATTGTGATTTAGTAACTTTGACCCTTCCAAACCCCCCTAAAATTTCGAATTTTTTTAAAACCTTTCTTAGAGAGAGAGCACCTATGGCCATAGAGGAAGTTACATACCAAATTGCATTCCAATCCGTTCAGTAGTTTTTGAGAAATTGTGATCAGTGAGTCTGTGGATTTGGCTTTTATAAATATATAGATATACGAGGGGCGTTCAAGAAGTAAAGAGACAAATAATAGGAGTAGTGTTAAAGTGTTTAATTATATATATATATAGGTAAAACTTTTTCTATTTTTCAACCTAATCCCCCCTACATTTATACACTTTTCCCACCTTCGTACCAGCTATTTTAAGCCTTCAGTGAAAAATTCATTACTTTGGCGTTGAAGCCAGACATGGAGCCGAATCGGGACTACAAGGAGCTTCCCAGGTCAACCTTCCAATAGTTTCCAGTGTTTCATAAGCTTTGTGCGGGCGAACATTGTCTTGGAGAAAAAGCACTCCCTTACTCTGCAAACCCCATCTCTTACTCAGAATTTGCTGGCTTCACTTTTGTTTCCAGTTCTTTCCAGTAATAGTGCACTGAGTTTCCAGGTAGTCACAGAAAATTAGACTTTTAAAGGGCCAAAAAATGGTAAGCATGACTTTTCCAGCTTTTGGTTGGGTTTTGAATATTTTCCTTACAGGAGAAGACGCATGTTTCCACTCCATGCTTTGGCGCTTGGACTCGGGCTCAAAGTGATGTATCCAACCAAGTAAGTGACAATTCTTTCCAAAAAAACTTCTCCTTCTTCCTGACAACGTCTTTTCAGTTCCTTGCAGATTTGAAGCCTGACATTTTTGTGGTCTGTCAACAGTTTTGGAACCCAACGTGCGCATGTTTTGCGGTATTTCAACTTGTCATTAATGATCGAGTGGACGGTGCCTACACTTGCATGACAAGTTTCAGCTATTTGAGCCACTGTAATTCTTCAATCTTGCTGAATAAGAGTTTCGATTCCGTTTTCCATCAAAGCATTTGTAACCTCAATCGGTCGGCCTGATCGTTGCACATCACTCACATTTGTACCGATCTATCCGCTTAGAAAAGTTTGCACGGTTTATACAACTTTTCCCATAATGTCTTTTCATTCTTGAAATAGTTCCAGATGGTTTTGTTCCTTCAGAAAACAAAAATATAATAACAGCACGTTGCTCTTCCAAAGTGCAATCTTCAAGAGAACTTGTCATTTTCAAACCATTGCAAAAATAAACAAACGTTCAACAATGACAAAACAGCTGTATTTGAATGTTGGCAGTGTTGCCAACTCACAATATTGGTAGTTATAAAATTTCCAAAGTGATTGTTTTTGAACCTGGAAAGATTTGACTTTTTACTTATTGAACGCCCCTCGTATTTCTGATGTGTATCTAATTAATCCGCCTGTGATTTTTCACAGGGCTTACTATTTTTTACATAAAATATACTCATATTGAAAAGAAAATTTACAAAGGTAAATCTGTTTGTTTTACGAGTGAAGAAAATTATGAATACTTTTGTTTGCCGCAACTTACCATTGTTGAGATTCTGCTCCCAGACCAGAGGATCGTTGCTGTGTTGGAACTTGGCGGAAGCTCCCAACGAGCTGACGAGGGAACACAGAACTGTACCGTCATTCCAATCTTTCTGTAATTAAAATTACAAATTATTATTTCAATCGACAACCTGATCTGTAATTAACATTGTTCTATTTATGCCTATTCATATATAAATTGTATTTGATAATTTTAAGTTTTTACAATTTATCCCTAAGTGATAACTACTTTAGCAACAATCAGCAGTCATGTAAAATAGAACAGATCAATTATAGATTGTTCAAGGCAAGTAGGCCTACTAATGAGTATAATTAGCTAAATCCATACCAACATGCAGACTGCTGTCTCAATGCTGTAATTTCATGTTGACATTTACACATAACCAATTGCTTTGGAAAGGTTACTGATTGCAAATAACATAGATTAATGAATTACAGTCTAAAGTTTAAAGAGATGCACGAACTTGGCTTTTAAATATCTGGTTAGGAATTGTAACCAATTATTAATTTAATGGCAACGAAATTATTGAGGTTACAATATTATAACAACAGCTGTCACAAAAAAAGTGGCAAAGAGCCAGCGCGGCATAGACATACTCCTAAAAAATCCTAACCTAAAAATTAGTGGCAAATTATATCAAAGTATAGAATCAGCTGTTAATGGAAATGCAACTGAGAAATAACCAGAACTTCCATTCTGAACCTAGTGAATGATGACCAATTAGTAATTATGTATTAATGACTGAATGAGGTCTTCGTATAATAAATTATACGAGTATATAAATTGGGTGACAGGAGGTTTTTGGTACAATTACATTATTTATCTTTACCTTTATAGCCAATATTTTTTTAAAGTATTATTATTAATACACATTATCATAGTAATTATATTTATAATTGTATTTAACATTTTTTTTTTGAATATGTTACCATTTGTATTCCTGCTGAGTCACATATTATCAACTCCTATAAAAGCGCGTGTACGTACATACATACATGAGTAACATATAACAGCCGATTTCACCCATCATCTGTAATACTTAAACAAACGCAGTGTAGATTATAGCTTGGGGGTTATGTTTACAACTTTAATCGTTATAATTACTTGTGAAGTTCATTTTTTTAAATATGAGTTATAGAACTGTAAGTTATAATATTTGGTTTGAGATTATAAACTGTATATAAATACAACCTTTTATCATTTAATATGTTTTTGTTTATACAAATTTAAAGAAGAGATACCTATTCGTTTAGCTTCGGAAACATTCGTAGTTCCTCGTGTAGCATATAAACATATTCGATTATTAATTTCTTCGCTATAATATTAACAACTTCTAAATTATTCGATCTATCAATATGAATTAAAAAGCAATTAAAAGATACTACTTTTATCCATCTTTAAATATATATTTATAATGTAGACTATGTAAATAAAAATGTTTAACAAATAGACCTACAGTTTTATAATTCTTATTATTGTACACATTTACCGAGTTGAAAATGCCTGTCAGCATAGTTAGGTGGGCCTAGATAAGTATTCCTTAATGTTGTTTTTTAATAGTTTGTTTTTTAAATGATGTATTTCTGATGTGTATCTAATTAATCAGCCTGTGATTTTTCACGGGGGTTTACTAGTAATACCTACAATTAATTTTGTTATAAATATCTTTTTTTTTATATTATTATTTTTAAATGTTTTACCATTTTTATTCGTGCAGTTAAGACATATATTTTAAAGTCTGTAATCAAATATGCATAGTTTGTAATAATAAAACATATATAAAAGTGAATTTAGAGCTTCTTTAAGAAACGTGGATGCATCCTCCAAATGTATAAATGATTTAAAAGCGGAAATGAGTCGGTTGAAGACGTGTCTGGACGTCCGTCAACCTCAAAAACAGATGAAAACGTGCAAAGTGAGCAAACGTGTTCCTTCAAACAGGGGAATGACTAGTCGAGAGTTTACCGAAGAACTTAATATCTCGTACGGGTCGATGCAAAGCATTTTAACCGATAATTTGCAAACGAGACGAGTGAGTGCAAAATTTGTTCCCAGACTTTGACTGATGAACAGAAGCAAGATCATGTCTAGTTTGCACGGAATTGAAGGACCTACTTCTTGCAGATCCGGACTTCATGGCCAAAATTGTAACTGGAGATGAAAGTCTGATCTATGGCTGTGACCCTGCGACCAAAAGTCAGAGTTCTCAATGGAAAACCAGTAACTCCCCTCGCCTAGAAACGCACGACAGTCAAAGTCGAACAGCAGGGTCATGCTCATTGTTTTTTTCGATAGTGCGATCAGAGTTCGTTCCAAGGAGAACAACTGTAAACTCCGAATTTTACAACGGGTACTGGAACGTTTGTGAAATGATGTGCGAAGACAGACACCAGAAAAATGGGCCAAGGGCTTAATTCTTCATAACGACAACATCCCGTGCCACAAGTCGCTTTTAATTCGCGAATTTTTGAATAGAAAAAGTGTCCTTACTCACTAGATTTAGCACCATGCGACTTCTGGCTCTTCCCAAAAATAAAAAATACGCTAAAAGGTAAACGTTTTAACACCATTGCTGTCATTGAGATGGCCATGACCCGGCAGCTGAAAACCTTTTCGTAAGGAGCCTTCCAGTCATGGACTCAAAGTTGGGACAAGTGCATCGCTAGCCAAGGACTGTACTTTGAAGGAGATTAACTCAAATTCTATGTAAGCTTATTACTTTGTTTGTAATAAAGTTATTCACCATATTTTTGATCACACCTCGTACGTTTAAATATAGGTTTTCTTTAATCAAATTTCAAGAGCGAACTCTCAGAACTTCCTCAATAGCTTTACACAATATTTGTTCTGAGAATGTGTCGGGGAACACGCTCTCATCTTACCGTAAAGTTAGAAACATGTTTCTCTTTAAGCTGACTGTTGACCCAACGCAGAGTGGCTCGTGTGCCCGGACTGTTCTCTTTCATAAAGTAGGACAGGTACGTCATGCCAGACAGTTCATCGAGGAAAGGCGAAGCTAAATACTCAGGCTCCAACACCATCGGAACACCAAACCTTGAGCGCGCTAATTCCATTGCTGTGCGACAGTTGGGAACACTGAAACAACAGATTGTATTTTAAATTACAGTATAACTGGTCGTTCTGTAAACAGTAGACCTCGTGGAAAAACTCTAAAATCTGTTCTTTATCTATACTAACATTACAAAGAGGTGGAATTTTGTTTGTTTGTTTGTATGTAGGGGGTAATCTCTGAACCGATTGAAAAAATAGTTTTAGTAATAAAAAGCTACACTATCCCTGAGTAACATAGGCTATAATTCAAATTAAGCATACAAGATGAGTTTTTTTTTTATTGAAATAAACTACATTAAAAATTTTCAGTTTATTTCATAACCAATCATCTGCTACAATCATCAAAGCTGAAGGGTTCACTAGAGAAGAAATAAATTTGCTAGAATCTGTTCCAAATGTGTACATAGCTCTCAAACTGTTTGTGTATCAGTTGCTTCTTTTGATAAAAACATTTTTTATTTAAATATTTGTAAATTTTGTCGGAAAAAATCTTAGGTTAGGCCTAGACTTACAAACCAACACATGTAATTACATTTATTACCATAAGAACCAATTGAATAAAATAACATATAAAGCAGCTGTTTGTTCCAATATTTCCATTAACAGCTTAATTCAAATTTTGAAGCAATTATTTGTATTTCTAGGTTTTAGGTTAGGTTTTTATTAAAGTGCAGACTTGAGCCTTGCTGGTTCTTTTAACCTTTATTATAACTGCTGTTATAAAATATAGGAAATAATTTGATTTGAACATTTAACATTATTTACTATCTTAGCTTTGGAGTTATTATTAATCCTACACCTTTATTGAAAAGAAAACATAACATGATTATGTGTATAGAAGGTTCCGACGGTGTTGGCGTGCGGAGCGAGCAAAGGTTTCCCTTAGTTGCAGATAAAGGTTTTTGTCTATAGGAATGATTATAGAAACAAACGGCATAATGTTAATTTAATGTCAAGGAGATATCAAACTGGGACAGATAAAGGTATATTCATCGTTTCAAGTCAATAATGTGCAAGTTCTGTCGAATCAATTCGCTAAATTATTTTGCATCAGTTTATTCCAATGACAATGCAAATTTGCTGAATACGAAAGCGTCGTTTCATAAACTTCTTTCGCCTCAGTTCACATTATCCTCTTGTAATATCGACGACATCGGCAATATAATTGCAAGTCTCAATGTCGAAAAACAACAGGTTTCAATAAGATTTGAGCCAGAGGTATGAAAGAAAATTAAAAAATAATCATAACACCTGTTATACAATTGATCTATTTTTGTTTGTTTTTCCTTAACCATCTTTGCAACTGCGTTAAAAAAAAGGATCAAGAAATAAAAATTATTGCACACATCGATTTAAACGCTTTCAAGGGATATTCACGCACTTGGCAGTGACTCAGAAACAAACAGTTTTTGAAGGACGAAATGCCAAAAGGTCAATGTAAAATAGGTAGTAGGTCTACTCCTAAATCGAAGCGTTCAAGTGCATTTTTACTACTTTTCTACTTTAGAGTATATCTGACTTATATAAAGGTTTAAAAATAAGAGATTTAAATAATTTATTTCATCCTCATGTAATTTTTACTAAACTAAATTTTTAAACGCATTTGAACTGAATTTTATTTGGTTTATAGTAAGGCCGTAGCCAGGAAAACTTTTTTTGAGACAGCGGGACTCAGGTCAAGACCGGGGATTTGAATTTAAACTATTTTAACACATTCACTGCTACGGACGCACATGTGAACTTGACACTGAACACTATGAGAAGTGATGCCAACCCCATATTGGGAGTATTTTCAATACACAATGCATTGGTGTTTTGTTAGAGTAAAGTATTTTTGTTGAACCTTCATAGTTTTCTTATTTAATAGATCGGATCAAGCTCACAAGAGAGTAAGGCTGTAACCTACTGCATCCATGTGTATTGTACGTTGTAGTTTAATCAAGTAAATCTAAATATCAGTATGTATGCACTGCACAATGATGTAAAAATGTTGCTGGATCCCTCTATTTTATAATTTAATTTGCACTTTTTAAACCTGGTATTAATTTTTACTACTAAATTTTGGGATGTCGGGGGGGTTTTGACCCCCGAACCCCCTCCCCTGGCTACGGCCTTGGTTCATAGTATCGGTTTTGAATTTGTTTCTTTCTTTCAACTAAGAACTTTTTACAGTTTATAATTTTATAATTTATGTTAAAAGAATTGTCTATGCTTTATTGCAATTTGTTTAACGTTTTGTTTTATCATATTACTTTACCAGTTTTGTAACAGATTAATTTGTAGAAGCGCTGAAAGCAAAATTTAAACCCTATACTATAGATTATAACACATATGTTGAAAACATTTGAAAAAGTAAAAAAGTTTGTTGATTCACAGGATCGAACCAAGAATATATAGAACTAAATTCACTGAAAATTTATCTACCATTTTCATAGTGAAATTGAACAAGTTTATTAATATACGTTGTGGCTCATTTACAAGGTGTATAATAATATTATTGAAAGTGTATTTTACAAAAAAACATACATCTTTTTTGCTGACTTCAAGGAACATTTATGACAAATTTAAAGGAAAACGAAGAACGCGTATGGTCATAATGGTGTAACAAACAGATACAAAGACAGACGAAATGCCAAACGGTCTTGAACAGGACCTTCTTTACGCTCGATCAATTTATTAACTTACAATTAATCAATTAATCTGCTCCTCCTGTTTTTCTCAATTGATACGGCTTAGTTGTCACATGCACCACTTCAGTAGGCTGTTTTCTACTTTGTCAACAATTTTAAAACACACATTTAACTTTGAGTAACTTATAGCTTTTTTAATAATACAGACCTCAATTAATTGTGAACTTAAAAATCTTTAAATAAATCGAAAACTTTTGAAGAAATATTAAAGATTGTTAAAAATGAAAGAATAATTTAAAAAAACAAAAAAGGCAAAATATAAAAATATATAAGCTATTTTTTATACAAATTTATTAGTTTTTACATTAAAAAATAAATTATTCACCAGTTTAAAAAAATATTTAAATAGAGAGGCCACAAGATTTTTTTATTTGTCAGTTTTTCCTTCACCTTGTTATATTTTTGTTTTGATTTTTTCTATTTATGTTTGGTTCATTATTATTAAATTATTATCAGTATTTCAACTATAAGGAATGAAGTAGTTGTAACTATGTAATACTGTAAATGCTTTTCAAATAAATAATTTACCAAACTGCATTTCTCTACCAACACTAAATACATTGCATGTATAGCAAACAACTAACTTCATTAAGCATTACTATCCTGTATTGATTAAGCTCCTGAGAAACATTCTCATCTTAATTTAGCTAGAGTAAAATTGCTAGAAAGTCTTAGTTGTAATAATTAAAAAACAATAACAATTATATGCACCACATCCACAGCCAAACAACAGAAAACCCCATTTAGACCGATAATAATTTTGCCAGGTAGCAGAGCTTACCTATTGATTTAACCAGGTAGAAGATCTTACCTATCGGTTTCCCCAGATAGTAAAGCTTACTTATTGATTTACCCGGGTAGTAGAGCTTACCAATCAATTTCCCCGGGTAGGAGAGCTTTCCTATCAATTTTCCCGGGTAATAGAGCTTACCTACCGATTTCCCCGAGTAATAGAAATTACCTACCGATTTCCCCGGATAGTAGAGCTTAACTATAAATTTTCCCGAGTAGTAGAGCTTACCTACCGATTTCCCCTAGTAGCAGATATTACCTACCGATTTCCCCGGGTAGTAGCTTACTACCTACCGATTTCCCTGAGTAGTAGAAATTACCTATCGATTTCCCCGGGTAGTAGAGTTTACCCACCGATTTCCCTGAGTAGTAGAATTTACCTATCGATTTCCCCGAGTATCACAGCTAACCTATCGATTTACCTGTGTAGTAAAGCTTACCAATCGATTTCCCCGGGTAGTATAGCTTTCCTATCGATTTTTCCGGGTAATAGAGCATACCTACCGATTTCCCCGAGTAGTAGAGCTTAACTATCAATTTTCCCGAATAGTAAAGCTAACCCACCGATTTCCCCGAGTAGTAGAAATTACCTATCGATTTCACCGAGTATTACAGCTAACCTATCGATTTACCCAGGAAGTAGAGCTTTCCTCTCGATTTTCCGGGGTAATAGAGCTTACCTACCGATTTCCCCGGGTAGTAGAGCTTACCAATCAATTTCCCCGGGTAGTAGAGTTTTCCTATCGATTTTCCCGGGTAATAGAGCTTATCTACCGATTTCCCCGGGTAGTAGAGTTTATCTATCGATTTCCCCAGGTAGTAGAGCTTTCCTATCGATTTCCCCGGGTAATAGAGCTTACCTACTGATTTTCCCGAGTAGTAGAAATTACCTACCGATTTCCCCGGGTAGCAGAGCTTACCAACCGATTTCCCCGAGTAGTAGAAATTACATATCGATTTCCCCGAGTA
>JAGFPH010004208.1:0-12122 GCA_018207615.1 Philaenus spumarius
ATTTCTCATTCGATTTTCTTAGTTAAGCTACCGTTACATTTGTATTTAAAAGTTGGATATTTTATAATTCATTAATTTATTTTTAAAGATATGCTTTTCCTAGATATTTTAATGATTTTTTTTTGTTTTTTACTGGCCTATTTTACACAGATATCTTTATAAATAAATTCTACAGGATATGTTTAATACGTTTGAGGGTTTATACCCATTTCACAAAGTTAATGTGCTAAAACCCTACAGAAAACATATTTTTTAAACCGAATTTTGCGTTTTGGATTAAAAATTACTGCAGTTACAGCACTGGGATCTATTTTATTAAATTGATCTGCTCATTTTACGTAAGTTAAATTAAATTTTACACCTTAATAACGCCCTACATATTTCAATAGGGATTCGTTTCTGTGAGTAATCTGAAACATGGATGAAATCTTTCGCCAGCTGTAACTCTCTAACAAAGCATTTCCAGACCCATGAATATATGAACTTTTTCATTATTTTTACCAGTAGAATCAGTTCAGAAAGTGCTCGGGACATTATGCAAATGACTTTTTATTGTAGCTCAAAATAACTTTAAAATATTTTGTTTCTACAGTAATTTTGGGTATTGTTGACAAATACCAAGAAATACATTTTTCCTTTTTTTTGTCAATATATCTCTGTTGTCCTTTGAGCTGCAGATAAAATAATAAAAAAACCATTGAGTTTGTCCTTAAAAAGGTAAACTTTTTTTCTATTGTAATTTTTTTGTAAAGTTAGCGGTTTTTGAGATATTTGACATTAAAAATTCTAAACGGTCGCCGTTTTGAAAATATTTAAAATAATGTTCTAATTTTTTGTACAGTCATAAAAGGTTTCGCAACAAATATAATATGTACAAAGTTTGAGTTCAATATCTTTTCTACTTCCAAAAATAAAAAGTATTTTGTAAAAACACATACAGACAGACAGACCTAAAACGGAATGAGATAAGACACAGGTTGTATTACATTTTATGTTTCTTTAAACTTTTTATATGTGTTTGCAATATAACGGCCGGTTTGGTCCAAATTTGTTACACAAGTTGGTTTTGTAAGTGACGAGTTCATTAGCCCAAAACAATCCAACAACCGGGAGCACTTTTTTGTCAAGAAAATATTTTTTTACTAAAATGGAACTTTTTGGGGGTTTATCTAAAAAAATAAATATAGGAAATTATTCTGAACATTGGTTTTCTCTACGACCTTATAGCTCGCCTGGTTCTCTTATAATCTAATCCATCAAAACGTAAAATACCATAAAAGTACTCGGTTTGAATCCACGTGGACGAGCCCAACGGTCGGGATGCAAACTTTCATCTTCCGCTGCGAGCAAAATGAAGCAGTCCAAAATCCTAGGCCGCAAGGTGGAACGAAGTAGCGCGTGAGTAGGTTGAAGTGCAAAGAAATTCTATATTTCGTACACGCAGGCAGCGATTCAATTTCCCAAATAGTTGGAAAAACATTTTACTTAATTTTGGAAATTTGCTCAACTAGTCCAATCAAATTAGCTCTGGAATAGCTTAATTTCAGAAAAAAATGGAAACACCTCTGAATCGAGCTGAAAACGATTAAAACCGGCTCAGGACCAACCCCTCTACAATTCCTACAGTCGATTAGGGGTGAGCGATAGTAAGGTTTGAAATGGTAGAGGTGAAAATGGGTAAATTTTTTAATCAACCCCCAAAAAATATTTCTTGGTGCCAAACTGTAGAATATGAAAAAATAAGAAACTTTCAAATTTAAATTGGTTTGTCATAGCCTCAAAATCTCGAGTTAAATGAACATACATTTTTTACGAAATTATTTTTTTTCTCGATCAAAAATAATTTAATTTAAAAACTGTTATAAAAAAATAATTTGATTTTGTTATTTTTAAGTTTTTTGAAAAATATGAGGTCAAATTCAAAAAATCGGTGAAGCAAGGTTTTTATTCTAAAAGTTGATTTTGAACTCATTATCTTGATCGTTTTATCAACTGTATGGACAACATTTTAATATTTTTTTAAATATTTTAAAACATCAAAAATATAAAAAAACTAAAATCTTTAAATTTTGTGTATAGTGTCAAATTATATTGTATCGATAAATATGGTATATGTTCTTCATAATATTGATATTATTGACAAAATAGTAGAGTCAAAATAATTTTTTTGGCTTTTTCAACAAAATCACAATTTTATTTAAAAAATTTAACAAAGCCAAGGTTTTAGAAATTCAGAAGTGAAAATTCCCCAAAAGTTAACCCTTAATAGTTGAACTTAAATAAACAGTATAAATATAATGCCAACCATTGGATTGTTTAAAAAAAAGATAAGATACTCATAGAAAATACAATGTAACAAAATTCAAGTATATTCTGTTTTACAATGTACATGAATATTTATCGTAAAGACCTATGTATCCTATTCTACATGCTAAAATGGATTAATCATAAATTACTGTTTAATAAAATAATTGTTTAACAAAATAATATTATAAGTTATAGTAATTAAATGATGACAAAGGACAAGTCCAAGGCCAAAGAGAATGCTTAACTTACATGTTTCATCTATCAAATGTCGTGAATTCACAAGTATTAAAGAACACAATGTTTTCTTATTTCATAAAAAATGTCCATTATTTTATGTTAAAATATTTTAAAAAAGTGTTGAATAAAATGATGTCCAAGAATAATTTATGACGTTGTTATATTGCAAAAGTTACATAGAAAACATTTTGAAAACATTTAGAAAACTATAGATTTTGAGGTTGTGTTAAAATATGTTAAATAAGAAAGTTACATAATGTTTATATCTATAGCTTTGCAGCGATAAATATTTTGTGGGTTTGATTAAAAAGTTACCTCTTTTCACTATTACCATTTCAAACCTTATTGTCGCTCACCCCTTAATGATTATAGGAATTCTAGACTGATTGATCTTGAGCTGATTAAAATCATTTTCAGCTCGATTTAGAACTGTTTTGAAGAGATCAAAGAATTTAATGATGTGACTCTAAAGTACCCTACTCTTAAGAACAGATTGAGTGAACATTTTTCAAATGACGTTATTTTTTACCACGATTCTAAAAATGCCGATTTGTTTTAAAAATTGTGCAGGTAAAATATTAAAAGAAGAGTGGTATAATAATCGATCAGAGACTAAAGAACTGGAACGAATGAGAATAGTTGAAACAGCTCAAATAATATTAGAAGATATTCGGTCCGAAAAATATGATTTGACCAGGTACCAACTTTCTGATTATGATTCGAATAATTTGTTCGATGGCGTTCCAAATACTCTTAAAAAGTTTCTGGGTATTGTAGTAAGCTCTCATAACGACACCCAGAACTTTCAGTCAAAGTTAAAATGTGATAAAAGAACTTTTTCTCATTGCATAATTTCATCGGTAAGACCACGATCGTTTCTATCTCCAATTTTACTTGGCGTATCTTCAATGTTGTATAAAAAACATGTCTCGAAAGGTTTAATAGATTTTCTGGCATATTTAGGACTTTGCTCTTTTTATAACGAGACACAGTTATTTGCAAATGACAGTTATCTTCAGTTCATTTTCGATAACGCAGACCATAATACGAATACCATAGATGGAAAAAAACATTTCATGCTATTCGTGGGGTTGATGGTAGTTGTAACGCCTCAATCCAGTGTTACTAAAATAAAACTAGGGCCTATTCCAATTTTACGTAAAATGCCTTCTGCTGATTTAATAGTAGGGAGTTTCGGATTTATTCGTTTAGAAACATTTGAGAAACAAATTCATATTGATTAAAAGCAGTCATAATTGAAGAAATTTGACAAAAGTGCATTGGAAATTTCATTAATTGATTTAACATGGGCGTATTCAAAATACGCAGAGCCAAAGAAATTCAAAGGTTGGAATTGTTTTATGAACGAATATCATAAAAATTCAGAGTACGCTACATCTTAAGTCATCCATTCACCGAGTAATTATGATACAATATTCACAGTTTCGGTCGAAGCAGCAACTCGTTTCAAAAATCAGAAACAAAACTACTGTTTTATTACATTTGACCAGCCATTGTATATAAAAGCTCGTGAAATTTTGGCATGTGTTGATCAACAAAAAGATAAATCTAATTTGGGTTCTGTTATCATTAGACTTGGAGGTTTTCATACTATAATGTCGTTTCTTGTGTCGATCGGTTTTATTTACCTCTAGAATGCGATCAATATACGATAAAAATATGCCTGTACATTGTAAAATACTATAAAATAGAGCACACTTGAATTTTGTTACATGAATTTTCTATGAGTACCTCTATTTCTAAATGATCTGAACTTTTTTCTAAATGAATTGATGGGTGGCGTTATTATTTGTAATGCTTAGTTTAAGTTCAACTATTATGCGTTACTTTTGGGGAATTTTCACTTCTGAATTTTTAAAACCTTGTCCGTGTTGAGTTTTTTAAATAAAATTGTGATTTTTGTTGAAAAAGCCAAACAACGTTATTCTCACTCTACTATTTTGTCAATAGTATCAATATTATGAAGAACATATACTATATTTATCGATAAAAAAATATAATTTGACACTGTATACAAAATTGTAAGTTTTAAAAAATCTAAGATTTTAGTTTTTTCCTACTTTTTAAAATTTTTAAATAAAAAAATAAATATATATAAAATTTTTTCCATAAAGTTGATAAAACGACGAAGAGAATGAGTCCAAAATCTACTTTTTACAATAAAAACCCTGCTTCACCATTTTTTTTTAATTTGACCTTATATTTTTCAAAAACATTAAAAATCACAAAATCGAATAAAAACTTTGCTTATTTGGATCATTAAAAGACACACTTTACCTAAACAGTTTTTAAATTAAAGTATTTTTGACCGAGAAAAAAATAATTTCGTAAAAAAATTTATATCCATTTATCTTGGAGATTTTGAGGTTATGTCAAACAAATTTAAATTTGAAACTTTCTTATTTTTTAATATTCTACAGTTCGGCACCATGAAATATTTTTTTGGTTGTTGATTAAAAACGTTACCCCTTTTCAACCCTTATCATTGCTTACTCCTAATCGACTGTAGGAATTATAGATGGATTGGTCCTGAGCCGGTTAAAATCATTTTTAGCTCGATTTAAAGCGGTTTCCATTTTTTCCAAAAGAATCTCTAATTTGATTGGACTACAACTCACTTTAAGCGTTCAGTTAAGTTTTTTACTGATAATAATGAAGGTTATGAAGGTTAATAAGGTTTACATAAAGTTTATGAACAGAACCCTGTACTATAGGTAGAGTAACTCTAAATCTAGCCATAAATGTTCCAATTTATTTAGCACAGTTTTTTTAACAATATAACTAAATTTTCTTAAAATTTGGTTTAAAAATGTATGTTTTTAAATCCGCCAATAATCCTTAAAATAAACACGAAAATGATATTGAAAAATAAAGCTTTCTCTGTAATACAGATTCCTGATTAAAGTAATAGCCCAACCAATAAACAGCATGCGACATTCACAGCAGCCTGATGCGCGCAGCTTCCCGTACTCTTCTCCTCCGCTGCTGGTTCCCCCACTACCCCTGCCTCTCTCGCCGTTTGTCTCAAATTTACCCGTTTCGCGCTATGTTCGGAATCATTTTTCATACTTTATCAACCTTATTAACAAATCGAAGATAAACGAATTGTAGGTTTTAATGTCTACTTTCAGAATCCGTTTGGTAAATTTAAATCGGGACACTCGGGTTAATAGAGCGCATAATGCAAGGAAATGGTCTAAACTGTTTATACTGCAATCGTGTAAAAACTATTAAATATCTGCTTCCATCTGTTTGAAGTACACAGAGTAAACATAGTTTTCCGAAAGATCTGGCCTTAATATTTTAAATTAATAAAGATATGAGTTTTTTTAATAATGGTAATTTTTAAACGTTTTCCGAACTTTTCTCGGTGAAAAATGGTGTGATCCTAGTCCATAAGCAAACATTTTATAGGTTTTTTAATTCTCTACAAATGGCTCATTGAATGTATCGTGATCATTCATGAAAACCCTAAAAAGTCCTAATTTATTATTATTATTTTTGTTTATACAATAATGCGCAAAAGCTCCTTGCCTGAACATTTTTGTATTTTACATACCTATGTGCTACCCTTAAAGTCACTGTGGATGTAGCTTGCTGTTAAGTTTGATAACAAGAAAAAAATTCTATTGGTCGAGTCATTTGCAGTTTTGTACGTCTCACCGTTTTCGTCTGAAACTTGAAGTGTAAATTGGGAACAGTTTCAACAAAGTACTATTTATAATTTTCTCCAATGCAGCAGAGCCTTGAGGAACACCTGAATGTACTATTAGCAATTTGTATCACATTAATGTATTTTGAAATACGGAAAATAAGCTCACAGTAAAAATTATAGCGCCTGCAAACGTCAAGATACCATTTAAACACAGTAATGTGTAATTTCTAGCTTAGAATATCCATGGAAGGCTGATTTTGTTGAGTGGTGCTCGTTAAAATTAACCTCTAACAGAAACAGACAGTACTTCTTAGATACCTCCCGTGCGTGGAAAGTTTAAATGATTTAATTCATTTACATTACTGTGTTGGGAATGTATGAAAACTGATTAATTTGCAGGTACTTCTTTAGATATAAACGATCTCTAATCTTAACTTCAGCTACCTACAGAGTGGTATAATTCTTAGTAGAATGTACAGCATGTTCTCAAAAATTAACAAAATGAGATTTCCCTAAAATATTCAGACAAATATAATACTATTATTATTTTTTCATATTGTTTACTGTAGGTCACCATAAGATATTTTATGTGAAAACGGAAATATTGGTTTTCATCAATGCTGTATACATCAATAGTAATACAGTGTGTTTTAGCCGTTACTTCTTTCACTGATCCTTACTGCTAATGCAAAATTTATTTCCGTCATATAATTTGTATTGGTCAGATCAGCGTTTGAGTAAATGAAGTGATATTACCATTTGGGACAGTTGTAAACTGTTGGGAACTTGTGTTTATTTATTCGCGCAAATTAAATGTAGTATTTATTCTCATGCACTGCTCCGTTTATTATTTACGAAGTTTAGGCAGAATCGTTTCCGAGCTACGGGAATAGCAATATAAAGTATAGTCCCACATGTTTAACTAGAGTTGGCGGCTTTACTTTAAATGTTTTGTACAAAGGCTCCTTATTCCCACAACCAAATTTCGAATTGGCTGTAATATATTTAACCAAATTCTTACGAAGACAGATGAAAACCAGTCATTATTTCACTCGAAACTAGTCCATGAACGAAGCGAAAAAATCCTGAACACTTAAAAAAGGATTTTTCTAAATATTAATACACACGATAAGAGACAAATTTCGGTCTCGTCTTCAAAATTTTAAACATATTAAAAAAAGCTTTTTTTGCCACAAATTGTTATTCTTTTATAATTATTTAAAACTAAATTGTTAGGTACTTCATATCAACTAAGTAAGAAAATTGAATACACTTTAATGTATAGTATTTATCTATAACATAAGTAGTTAGAGGTTGTTTTCCTCTGAACTACTTCATGCAAAGATAAAACTAAAAAAATGTGCGACCAGTTAGTTTTTCATATCTGTGGTTTGAGGGTAAGTGGGTGGAAGTAAAGCAAACTGTGGTCGGCTCACTTCCAAGCTGACGGGATATGACTAGTTACCTGGTCTCCGGCTTCGGATGTTTTGCATAATTTTACTATAGTATTTCTGTATAGTTATTTATGTTATAATACCTACGGGAAAGGCTGTGCATAAACACATGAACATAACAATGGCAAAACACCTCATTAAAATTGTAAAGTAAATTACATGTTGTTTTAATGATTTATGGTTAAATTATAAATAGTAGTGAATAACAAATATATAACAATAAATTACAACAATAATAAAATGATTTTGTCTTAATTATTATTAAACTGCAAAATTTTGTCTTGTTCCTCGCATAAAGGTATTTGAATGTTACAAGGTTTTGTTCACGTAAACTACAATCTATATAAATAAAAACGTAAATGTGTGTTTGTTCAAAATCGATAATCTCCGAAAGTTCTTCACCGATTGCTTTGAAATTTTGACACAAACTTTCATTCGGATCCACGAGTGTTTTTATATACTTTTTTTAACTACAGCATCTAATGAACATAAAAACAACAAAAATATCAATATTTAACAAAAATGTAAGCGCCATTACATATGTTTATTGACTGTAATAATAACAGTAGTCAGCTGTTTCCTAGAAAAAGGTAAAATTTGTTTGTTTGTATGTAGGGCATTTGTAGGGGGTAATCTCTGGAACTACTGAACCAATTGAAACAATATTTTTACTAATAAAAGCTACACTAACCCTGTGTAACATATGCTAGAGTTCATATTGATAAAAACATTTTTTATTTCAATATTTGTAAATTTAGTCGGAACAAATTCACAGGATCAAGTTGGGCGTTAAACCCATACTGTCTAACAGCTGTAAATATGCAACATTATGAAAAACTAAAAAACGACAAATGAAAGATGAAACTTATATCATTCAAAGATGTGCACAAAAACATAAATTATGTGTCTATGTTGCCTTTAAGGCAGGGGAAATAAATTGAACATAATTTTAGGTCAGGCCTAGACTAATGATGAACCAACACATATCTCGAATGTATTTACATTCATTACCATAGCAACCAATTGAATAAAATAACAGATAAAACAGTAGATTCAGATATCCAGCTCAGTACAAAATAATATTTTAAGATAGGCCTATACTGAACCAACACATGTTTCAACACACAAAAACCAATAAAAACTTGTGTTGAGGAATTTAAAAGTAAGAAAAAACTATGTTACGTACTAATTAAAAATAAATAAGACATTATAATTTAATAATAGGCCTATTTATTGATAGTATACGGTAATTGATAGTGAGTAAACAATATTAACAGCTGATTTCAAAATATGAAACAACTATTTGTATTTCTTACTTTTTGGTTATTTTTTTTATTAAATGTTGACCTGGTCTTACAGGTTCTTTTAACCTTTATTATAACATCTGTTATAAAAAATTCGAAGTAATTTGATTTGAACATTTAACATCTTAGTTTTGAGGTTATTATTAATCCTACACCTGTATTATAAATAAAACGTAATATATGTTTTTAAAAGGTTCCATCGGGGTTGGCGTGCGGAGCACGCAGGGGTCTCCTCTAGTATTAAATAAAGATTAAAATGTTACCTCGTTTTCGAAGGGTGATGTAGGTGTAATTCATAGTTTTTGAATGGTGACTTCATATTGAGTTCATATTGAGTGGTGACAACTCTTTGTAAGGTCTTGTTTGGACGGGAAAATTATGTCAAAACAGTTTTTAATACGACAATTAATTCTAACCTTCATGTTGACACAAACTATAAATATACGGTACCAAATAGCTGCCTCATACTTTCTCCCAGTTGAAACTTTATACCTTCCCAAGAGCAGCATAGGAGGTGGTTATTTAGAATTGCAAAAGTAGGAAAATGTTACTATGGAAAATACTAGATGCATGTAACACACATCCATATTATACTATTATTATTACTATTATTATTAAAACTATTCGATCGATTTTGAACAAATTTTCACCAAACATGTCAATTAGGCCTGAGAAAAAGGTTTTAAAATTTTTTTAAACAATCCCCTTTTCGGACAAAAAACCCCCAAATATCAGTTGTTATTATTATTATTATTATTAGCTAAACAAGAATTTTCAGAAAATGCTGTTTTTTGCATATGGTAGGGTACATTAAGGGCTACAAATAAGCCAAATTTTATGAAAATCGTTACAGCCATTTTTGAGAAATTTTGATTTTTCTTGTTTTTTTGGCCATTTGGGGGGGGGGGGGGGAAAACCCCTTAAAAATTAAAAATTTGAAAAAATGAAACGCCTGGAGATATTCCAGAACTACACCTACATACCAAATTACATCAAAATCGGACTGTTGGTATGGTCTCCAGCTTTGTACACATCCTAACACGGACAGACATCACACAAAAAACACTTTTTTTGGTTCAGGGAGCGTCAAAACAAATAATTCCACTAAAAATATTTTTTGGCTCAGGGAGCACCAACACAGATAATTCCACTAAACATTTTTTGGGGGTTCAGGGAGTACCAAAACAGATAATTTTACTAAAAGTTCAAATTCGAAAATTTGGACGAAAACAATACTTTCTCCATACACTACGTATAAGGTGGAGAAAGTAAAAATATTCCGAAATATAAGATTTTTTAAAGTTTTTAATTATTTGTTACTAGATTAAAAAAACATACAAAAAGGACTACGAGTTTCATTGTACTCAATACTCGACCCATTTATATAAAAACAACTTATTGAGACCCGGTCCACCAGACGAGACATTAAACGATAAGAAGGATAATAAGCGGTACCAGGAACTGGCAAATACTTTCTCACAAACATATTTAACTTATTTAACAGATTCACTGTGACTACATATAGCCCAGGCAGCAGGGAGTTAAAAATTAAGTCACCTGGAAAAAATGTAGGAGAGATGAAACTTGGTAATATAGTACATTTTGACATCCTAAAAAAAGTTTGAGACCCCCACCACTTTGAGCTTTCGCCGCCATCTTGGAAAATAGTGGCAAAATTCTGGTTTATTCCAAATAACTTAAAAAAGTTACATATAAAAATTATAGAAAATTTAATTTTCTAAAACTTTTGTTTCAAAACTTTTTCTGTGAAATAAACCGTTTTTGAGTTTATTGTACGTAAACAAAATGCATTGCGGTACATTAACCGTTTAAAATATGTAAACAAATTTATAATGTAATTAAATTAATTAAGTGTTCGTGTGATTCTAATGCAGTATGATAAAAAGTATCGTTCATAACTTGTAACTAAAGTGTTTTTTGATTCTCTTTCGTTAACACCACGATCTCGCCCCATAAACATCCACGCTAGGTACTAGTGATGAAATATACTATTAACTGGACTATTAAGGTTCTTTTAAATCTTGAATAGAATATATTTTTTTTAAAACAAATCCCAAACTGTCATTGTTGAAGACAAGAATATATTTATATTACCATGGATACAGGACAAATATTAACAAAACAATGTAATTGTAATTAGATTTCTGAACATCATGAAGGTAGTCGCATTCTGTCTATCAGGCTCACTCTCTCCGCGGAGAAGAAAATGTCGATCGTCCGAGAACTGCACAGGTTTCTGTACCCTGCTCAGGTTAAGAACGTGTAGCGCGAGCCCATTCTGAATACGCGTTCGGATGTATATCTGAATTCGAGTTCACAATCTGTGCATGCGGAGGGAACTGGATGGGGTTTGAGGGTTGTCCGTTTTCATTTCTGCGGAGATCGAAGTGACCGGCGTAGTTCTGAATGTACCTGACTTGATTTTTGTCCAGACAATCGACAAAGCCTTCAACTGTAGTCTGATTTGAAATATGTAATGCTTAATCAGAACACATTGGAATCAGCCAAGGTGTACTTTTACTTGTAAAGTTACATACAACTTGTTTTGTTTCTTAAAGTTTTGCTGGTTAAGTTCATACATTATCTCCTTTAGACTTACATTTGAGCGTCAATTTATATCTCTAAATCAATAACATATCAATAAAGTTACGATAAAATATATTATTAATTTTAAGTTCAAAGGAAAATACGCATTTTCATAAAAAAGCATACATTTTTAACAACCGTTTAAATATATTTAGAAAACTATTGACTTGTTCGTTTTAAAAACATTTTTTTAATGATCTGTAGATCTGTTTCCATTTTTCACACTTTGAACGTCTATTTCGACTGGTCTATAAGTAGAAAATAATTAATATATAGTAATAAATTACTATCGTTGCCTTTTTGGTACCGTCATGCGACTTATTTTCTGTCTTATTACAAAGACGCGTTTCGGAGCCGAAACTCCATCTTCAGTAGATCCCTCCGTAGAGGTCGTGAAAACTTAAAACTTTGATAAAACATACAACACTACACACACAAATACAATTATCTACACGTGTGTACATTTAGACAGTTTATTAGGTGCACACCTTTTCATGGTCCGCGAACTACTGGCATTTGTTTAGGCCAAGTTTAGTA
>JAGFPH010004208.1:12222-24310 GCA_018207615.1 Philaenus spumarius
GTTCGTTGTTTTAGGGTGTATGTGTGGTGCGAACTCACATACATTATAGTTCGTTGGTTAGGGTGTATGTGTGGTGCAAACTCACATACAAGTATAGTTTGTTGTCTTAGGGTGTATGTGTGGTGAGAACCCACATACAAGAGTTTTTGAGACAGCATAGGGTATAGGCGTGGCAAGCAATTTGATAACGTCCGCGTCGTACCATCCCTTCCTTACCCCCACTTCCTCGGCTGTGATGAATTGGGTCCTAATACCATAAGAGCTCGTCTCTAGGATTAGGCCGAACTGAGCCATCTCCTTACCCCCTCCATCCTTGACCCCTGGAACGAAACCCAGCCATTGGCCGGAGTATCCGAGGCAAACATTTTATTTTGTGAGGGCCAAAGAATTTCCCTATAGGGAAAAAGGCATCACAGTAGTATTTTTTGAATTTGGGATATGTGATGTAAATGGACTAGCATGCTTAGTATTTATATCAAAACTCTTTGTGAAATCTTTAAACTTTCTTTAGAAAATCGGCTTTGACATACAGACAAACAAGTGATATTTTATTGTTCCATTTTTTGCTTTTTAATGTACGGAACCGTAAAATGATTATTAACTTTTGTAATCGATAAATTGAAATAAATTTTGTAAAAATACAAAGTTATTTATTAATTCCGGAAATTGTATATAATCTATTACAATTACTTTATAATAATAACGTAATTTTCTAAAATATAATCTAATAAAACATTCTTTATTTTGGGGTTTTACCATATTATTATACACACAACGAGTGAAAGAAATCGTTTTCCTTCAAACTCGTACGTTTTACTTTCATAGTTAGAAAATACAGAACTAGCACGAGGCGAGACTACCCCAAGCAGCAAACATACAGCCGACCCTGTACAGATAGATTTCGCAAATCACGTCCGAGAAAGCTCGCCGCTTGCGCCGTACGGGAGAGACAACACTATCCGTATGCGGTACACGTTGCGCGGGTTCCACTCTTTAAGGCGATAATTTTAGCAAGTCCTAAACAAGGCGGACATAATGTGCCGAAACATATTTAGCAACAACACTCGTTGTATTATGTGTCGGAAGTCGACACTTACTTAGTTGAGGTAATATCTAAAAACTAAGTTTACATTCGGTAGGATAAGTGGAGCTCGAAGTCTTGGGAAATTGCCCTTAAATTATTTGTCATTCCCTTCCTTCCTCCACACAAGTACTTTAGAAATTTATTTTTAACTAGGGGAAACCCCTGCGTGCTCGGCTCGCCAACCCTTTTCTATACACATTATCATGTTATGTTTTCTTTATAATAAAGGTGTAGGATTAATAATAACCCCAAAGCTAAGATGGTAAATAATGTTAAATGTTCAAATCAAATTATTTCGTATATTTTTATTACAGCATTTATAATAAAGGTTAAAAGAACCAGCAAGTCTCAGGTCTACACTTTAGTAAAAACCTAACCTAAAAGTTAGAAATACAAATAATTGCTTCAAAGTTTTAAATCAGCTGTTAATGGAAATATTAGAGCAAACAGCTGTTTTATCTGCTATTTTATTCAATTGGTTGCTTTGGAAATGAATGTAAGTACACGTGTTGGTTCATTAGTCTAGGCCTAACCTAAGATTTTTCCGACTAAATTTACAAATATTAAAATAAAAAATGTTTTTATCAAAATGAGTTATAGCCTATATTACTCAGGGATAGTGTAGCATTTTATTATACTGTTTTTTCAATCGGTTCAGTAGTTCCAGAGATTACCCCCTATACACAAACAAACAAATTTTACCTCTTTATAATATTAGTATAGATAGAAGTTACTCTAATCATAACCTCAAATCTAATGTGATAGACAATACTAAATGTATACACCACACCATTAAGCTTATAATATAAAAGAAATTATAACAAATGCCTAAAAGAACCAGCATGATTGCTAAACAAATAAACAGCCATTCAAATAATTTAAAAGTATGAAATCAGATATTAATGGGATACTGCCTATATAGAGAGTAAACAACTGATTGTAGCAACATTAATAATTTTCAATCAACTGAGCTAATACCTCGCCTTTATTCGTATAGGTTTGGCAAGGATCATATTTATGGCAACAAATTGGTTAGTTTGGATACTCGCGATGCTATATTTAGCTATTTGTGCGAGCATTTTTTCTAATGATGGCCACGCGCCAAATGTGTGTTCAGCTCGTAAAATACACAAAGGCCGGTAAGTTTGATTATGACGTATGATCGGAATTACCAGGAAATAAACATGAAAACTAAAAGAGGTTATGATAATGTTAATTTGACATAGGTCAATAGTTGGACGGATACAAAAACCACGGCCAAGGTTGATCGTTTAATTTAAAACTTGTATTACTGAAACTGCTTCGTGTTGTTTCCATAATTTACAAGAGGATGGATCCCGTGTTTCATATTGCTACAGTGTATATAACTATTATAATCTATTTCTTTCTGTGAAAATTTGCATAATTGCTGCCGATGATTTCCGTAACAACTAACGGCTTGTTACTATGAACGCTGATAAAGGCCAATAATATCTAACCCGAGGAGGAGGACTTCTACATGTTTCATAGCCCAATCCACGTGCTCGCCTCGATCATACAATCTTGAGCGTGTATTAACCTTCACGACATCAGGTAGAAAGTAGGATTACTTATCTATAAAAGTAAGAGAACATTTGGTCTGCAACTATTACGTATACCCAGTAAGTAGTGATCTAGTTTAATAATTTGTAAAAAGAGTCCTTTGGACGATATATATTTTGCAGAAGTATACGAAATATCGTTGTCAAATAGGATTACCTTTCTAAGGCTATGGACTATAATTAATTGTTCTGCAATAAGGCAAGGCTCACATTGAGCAACACAGAACCTGGACAGTTCTCGCGTCAGACCGGCCGGCACAACATCTCTGTCGATGTGAACATAAACGCTGTTTGAATTCTATACATTTTGACAGTTTCCCGAATTTTATAAAATAAAATAGCCTTCCTTTTTACCTGTTGATTTTAGAGGTTGAACATATTTTATAGGCGATGACAGCTATCTTGTATTAATCTTTGTGTAAAGTTCAGTAATAAATTTTGAACGTCAATTAAAATATTTTAACTTTTATTTGTGGGATAAAAGTTGTAGTGTATAAATTTATTTGTTCGAGGTTTTTTTTTTTTTGAGTAATTAAGCAGCAATGTATATGGATAAAATAAAAAATGAACATAACATCTTTCAAATAATACGTGTACTAACTCAAGCGCGTTTCAACGACAATGTCGCCATCTTCATTGATGCACGAGCTACAATAATCAAACTATAATTCATGGTATAGCTAGCTTTACTTTGAATGTTGTAGCTCGTGCATTACTGAAGATGGCGATATTTTCGTTAAAACGCGTTTTGGTTAGTTGTTAAACTGATTAGTTGTGAGATTTTATGTGTTCAAGTTTTATTTTTTCTTCTCACAAGTCAAGCTCAATAATTATTTATTATTAATGAATATACAATTAATATACCAACATACTATAAAAATAAGCTAAAAATCGAGAAAAATTATAAATTCAGAAATATATATCTTGTCAGTAATCAAATAAAACTTGATTACATTATTGATTATGTGTCAGGTTTACGCCTAAATTAATTTAAATACTTTGGCCATCAAAGATAAAGCAACCCTTTTTCTTCAGTATCGCCGATTCTGAATTTAGTAGACTAATTTTTTTACAAAACATTGGGTTTTGCATTGAACTTGAGCCTGTGTCGAAGTTATTCTACAACAGCCGCAAGCGTGTTCGCGTCACAAGCGCCTATAAGTGTAATAATAGGCACTTACACTCATGTATAATGATAATCAAAACTCCACATACAGTATTATGTTTGTGATAGAATTAAACTTAACCAGAATATCACAACTAATACATTTATTAACTCAAACGCGTGATTTTCAAAAGTTTTCGTCATACGTTGCGTATATAAGTATCTTTAACGCCCTCTGTTTCTTTTTCTCAAAATGTTAGCTATAGTACTTTCGGTAATAGAGATAATAATGTCGGTTTCCAACGTTTTCCAAAATATCTTAAAACTACTTATTACAAAATTCCTTAAACATACAGTTTTGATGTTACTGAAAACCTCTTTCAATCACTCTACTGGACATAGTATGACATAAAGTATTTATTTTTACTTACATACTTTTGCCCCTTAAAATTAAATTATTTTGTTTTATTATTATTTTAATAGCCTTATACCAGGTTTATGGTGCTTTATAAATATGACAAGTTTCATCGTGATACATTTACCCGTTCTGGAGAAAAGCTATTGTGACACACAGATAGACAGACAGACGTAAAAGAGAAAAATTATTCCAGATTTTCTTTCAAAGTACGGGACCATTGACATATCATTGGTTTCATGATTGTATTTTTCATTTAGTCATGCAAACAAAAGTGTTCATTTACAAGCTAAACTAAAGTCGCGGTCACACTAGGCTGTTTAGCAGCCGCTACTAACTAGCCGCTGGTAATATTGCCAGCAAGCAGCGTAGTCTGACCTAGAACCAGCGGCTGGATAATGCCAGCGGGCTAGTATTTACTAGCCGAAAACAGAAGTCAAACATGTTTAACTTTTTAACGCTGCCTACCATCCGCTAGCAGTCACATGACCTCCTCGCTGGCGCAGGCAGCCAATGTGAACCCCTAGCAGCTCACTAGCAGCTGGTGAAATAAGACGTGTGTTGGTTTTACGTAGTGTTGTGTATTGCTTTATATTTTATAATATTTAATTTCGTGAATAAAGTGAATGACACAAACAACTGGTCGGGCAAAGACATTTTTAGATTTATTCCAAAATTATCCTTGCCTGTGCCAAAATTACGCTTATTCTGCAGACTACACTAACAGAAATGCCAAAGATGCAGCATATAGTGACTTATTACAAGAACTTCAGCAACGAGGACTAAAAATATGTTTGTTTCCATTGAAAATAAAAAGCTTACGTGATACGTACAGAAATGAACTGTACAAGGTGAAACAATCCAAGAAAAATTGTGCGGTAGCAACTGTACTAGCTAGCGGCTACTTAACTAGTCTTGCATATTGTAATGTGAACCCTTTCTTCTCCGCTGCCTGCTGGCGATATTACCAGCAGCTAGTTAGTAGCGGCTGCTAAACAGCCTAGTGTGACCGCGGCTATAGGGTTCTACTAATTTTGTCTAAAACGTTCGATTGTATTATTTTATCCGAGAGAAAATTGTTCATACTAAAATGTTTCGTTTACAGCGTTTAGTGACTGTTTTGACCTTAATATCAATTGAAATTGTTGAACAGTACTTATGCTATTTTTAAAGTTATTAATGTGAAAGCTGATAGGCAATGAAGAAGTCATAATTCTGGCAGCACTTGTTTCGTATGTAAACTGCTGACTTGAGCTCAAAGAATTATGGCGTCGAAGAGTATCAGTCAGCTATTATAGAACTACAGTATTAGTACTAATCCTGCTAACCTATTAATCGGAGCAACTAGTCTGTAACTGTTGGTAGTGGAACGATCCAGAAAACAGATATCTGTAAAGTAAGACAACTTAGTAATATTAGAGAAGAGGTCAGTAGCTAAAAGGACAAGCCAATCCCAGATGTAGGCACTTGAGTAAATAGAAACTATGGGTGACTCAAATATTTACCGGTCATGGAGAGGTTGATGCGTATCTACATTCATTGCGTATACGAGGGGACCCCTTATGTGTAGATGCATAGCGCATCGAAATATTGTGCCTGGTGTTAAATGTGAAGAACTGCCAGCGTATGTGTTGGCCAAGATGCGTTAGTCTATGTTAGTCAGGTTATGACATAATATGAATGGTAGGTTATGGAAGGTAAGGAGAGGTAAGACTATGATAGATTAGGATAGGTTAGGTTTGGTTTTGCTAGCTTAGGATAGGTTAGGCTACCATTCTAAGCTAAGTTAGGCTTGGTTAGTTTAGTTTATGTTTTTAGGTTATGCGATAGTTAGTCTCTGACTGGCTAGGTTTGCTGTTAGACTTGATGAGGGCAAACAAGTAATCTTACTTGTGGATAAATGAAGTATTAGTAACTTTTGAATAACTTACTGGTTTCAACTTCAGGACAACAGTTGAAACGAAGGGAGTGAGATTTAATAATGAAGCGAAGATGACAAATCAGTCAGAGAGGTGGTCGGACAAGACCATTCTGATATCGTAGGACGGTGGGAGACCCGAGGAGCAGTGAAATAAGAGTCTTGAGAGTGGCCGCTATGCGATTTTTACGGCTCCTGTAAGATTTTAGCAAGTACCGAGAGGTGTTACAAATAATGCAGAGAAGAATGGCTATACAAATAATAAGTGCCTACGAAACTGTATTAATGGCGGCAGCTCTGGTAGAAGGAATGCTTCTGAATAACTTTCTCGTAAAAGAAAGAAATGTAAAAATAATTTGTACAAAATAAAGAGGTGAGGAAAATGACCCTAGAACGACGGCATACACTACAGTCGCAATACATGGAAGTGAGCCAATGGTCTAAAAGTTTAATCCCGTATGTCGAGAAGTGGTTCGAAAGTAAACGCGGAAAATAGGAATACTGTACGACACAGCTGTTTAAAGGCTTTGGCACATTCGGTGTTTATTTACACTGTTTTGAGCTTCAAGATGACCATAAGTTAATAAACTGAGGAGTGGAAGACCCCTTCAGAGACACTTCCTTCCATTGTCATCGGTGGCAGAGGAACAGGAAAGAACTGAAAAAATATGTACAACCTATACCAGTTGTCCTATTGTAAATTTCATCGCAACTATTGTTGTAAACATCTATTGTAAATTTCATGCTGAAAAGATACACTAGTGGCGAGGCATTGCAAGTTTTTTCAAAATCTTAAATGCCAATAGGAGGAGGAAAGCAGAATTAGGGTTAGAGCCAAGAAAAACTAAGACATTTTAAAATCAGAAGGAGGTAAGAAAGCCACTCCGAGTATGACAAAAACAAATCCGAGTGGTGGATTAGTGGGCGTCAAAACCACATTACTGAGAGAGCTGGCCATCGATGTTAGCTGGTAGAGCTTCCACCTTCCCTCTTGAAAAAAAATAGGTTGGATTATGCTAAGTTATGCTAGGTTATGCACACCGGTGGCCAAGATAGCCTTGGTTAGGCTAAGCGAATCTGGGTTAAGCTAATAGTCTTGGTTAGGCTAAGTTAATCTTAAAGCTAAGTTAAGTTAAGTTAGGTTTCGCTTAGGTAGTCTTGGTTATAAACATTTTAAATAAACCAGTTTATCTAATTAGGCTAGATTGTGTCAGCTTATATTAGGCTTGTCTAAGTTAGTGTAGGTTATGTTAGGTTTGGTTATATTTGGATAGGCTTGCATTATTTTCATGGTCGACTCATACATTTTGAATAATATATAATGACTTCTGAAACTGCCTTTACGAACAATGAAAGCATTGGTCTAGGCCTAAGCAGTTGTTACCCACAACACAGCTCAATATTAATGGTTTATTGTCATCATATCCGTCTGTGAGTCATTCAATACGTGATATACTTCACGTATTTTGGTGTGTAGGCCTTGTCTTTAATACAAAGAGGTGTTCATTCATGGCGTCTTCGCGAAGACTCAATGGAAACACTACCCAAGTGCGTATCGGACACGCGTCGAAGTGACTAAGCAATTTTTGTTTAGAAAATGTTTATTGCCAAGTGAGCTGAATACACGCAGCTAGGATAAACTCCTTTCGGGTCGCCGGAATACTACCCCCCGGAAAACCCCCCCCCCCCCCCAAGCAGGTTCCTACGTCATTTTGACGTCAGAGATCGGGGGGCAGTTTTCCAGTCACGCACACTCAAGTTTCGATATAATTAGAATAAAAAAAACTAGAGGACTAACCTAAACTGTTTAGTCACAGTATGTTGCCGATAACAGTATAATTGTAGGAACCTGCTTGGGGGGTAGTTTTCCGGGAGGTAGTATTCCGGCGACCCGCTTTTGCTAGGGGGGGTAGTATTCCAGTCGCGGACACGGCTCCCATATTGGTTAGTTGGTAGATTTCGTGACGTCACGTTTCACCTGGGGGGGTAGTTTTCCGGGGGGTAGTATTCCGCATCCCCCTCCTTTCTAACTCCACATACCCTACATATTTAATAATTTCCTTTCAATAAAGACGTAGGATTATGCTTAGGAAACCTACATTAAATTATTAGGTTTATGGGGTAAATCTGTTGCTGAAGATTTACTCTTTTGTTATATTTTACTAATTATTATTGATTTACAAAACAATTAAAGTAAAAATCATAGTTTTAACCTTCTTTACAAAAAGTCTCGCTTCATTATTTTAGGTAAAATGTATTATGACAAATGCATTTCGTTAACAGTAATATTTTGTTAATATGTTTGAAAGCTATAACTGCCTAGTCCATAACAGTTACTGCTACTCGGGAAATTTCTATACAGGCTGTCCATTTTAACTGGACCACCATTAGGATCTCCAAAAATACAAGATGTACAGCAAACTCTAAATGGGGCACTCCACCTACTTTTTAGTGACCATTAAAAATTTCAAAATTTTGCGGCCATTTCCCAATATGGCGGACAACTTTCGAATTTCTAATGAAACACTCTGCAGTTATGATTATTTCGGGTTGTACAAGTTATTTTAAGACTTTTTTATTCTTGGTGTTTTTTTACGACTAAACGTTTAAAAGTTAGAGGGGTAGAAAGTTTTAAAATCACCCTATCTGAGCGGATGATATTTTGATATGGAAACACTTTCAACACTAATAAAGCATTTTTTTATACAAACAAATAACTTTTTAAAATCAACACATACGGTTTTAGTAAAATACGGGCTTTTAATTACTATTTCATTAATGTGACCACCTTTAGCAACCGAATAGCCCTACATTCGACCAATAAATTTGAGTTATCTCCGTTATTTATGACTCAATTGTGAAAAACCTACATCGTTGGATTCATCTTAAAATAGTCTAAACAAATTTTTAAAGTAAACTGTATCCTATTTAGATCAATATTCATACCCAATTTCATGATTATATCTTAAGCCGTTTCTGAGATCTTAAGGTATTTGTACAAATCACATACAGACGGACAGACAGAAAACAGAGCGAAATGGGACACATGTTACATTGTAATATTAGTTTGTTTTTAGCTGACAAATTAATAACCCTGTATAGTTTCGGACAGTCTGTATAAAAGGAAAAGTCGTGACTGTCTGATTCATAATCAACTGTGATAGCTAGAACTTTAAAATGTGCAGGATACTTTAATACCTCTATGTAGAAGTGCACTAAGAAAGGATTTTGATGCACAAGCAAAATATTGATTTTAAGGGTTGAAAATGTTCGAAATACGGCGGTTCACTAACAGCCTTATAACAGATAGAACAGATGATTTGAATCAAAAGCTTAGCAACACAGTTCTATGTGGCCTATACTGAACCAACACACGTGTAATGCATTTACATTCATTACCTTATAAAATTTAGAATCAGTTCATTATTTTTTCACAAACAACAGTTTTTCTTCGGTTAGGTTAACAAAATATAAATTTAAAAAAAACGAAAACGGCTTACTGTACTATAATTCAAACATCTGTTGTTACATATTAGAAATAAAACAACTGATTTGGAACATAAGCTAATCACAGTTTTATGTTAGGCCTACACTGAACCAACACACGTTTCTTGAAAGCATTTAGATTTATTACCATAGCAACCAAATTTAGACTCAGGTAATTATTCTTCACAACCAACAGTTATTTTAGGTTAGTTAATAACAGCAAACGCAAACAACTTTAATAATTTGTGCCAACTATACCTATTTGACCAGTTCGAAATACTGCTTGACCTTATCACATTTTGGTTATATTTTATAACTTGAAAATAGCCTCTGTTCTATAAAAATAATAAATCTCTGTCCTAATCTGTTTGCATTTGCTCCGCTGTAGTTGAGAGAAGCGAGCAAGATCAGAGCCCTCTAGCATCTATATAAAGAAGTACAGTCTGTGGGACTGTATGATCCAATTTTTGTGTTACGCTATGAACGGAACGACCAGACTGTTCAACGAATCTGGACCAAATTTTATTTTATAAATCATCCTCAATACCTTACATTTAATGGGTTAAAAACTCTAAAATAATACACTTTTAATTCCCATGAAAATAAAGAGCTGAAATTGCAAAGCACAGAGAGATTTGAAATTGTCTCTTATGTGATACATAAGGAAATCAAAGCACTCGCATTTTGTTTTTAAGGGTTGAAAACAAGTATACCTATCCCTAAAACAATAAATATCCATTATTTTACTTCACTCAAAGCTTTAGAACTGAAATTTGCTATATTTATTTTGTAAATAGTATAAAATGGGATAACCACCCTTTAAAATAAATATAAATTCCACTAACTTCCTACAAAATAAAACATGTTTTCAAGTTTTCAACATGTTTTCAAGGAATCATGATTTTTAGTTCTTAGTGACGCACAGCTGACCGTGAAGGCCTAGGTAGATAGATTTGGACGAAACTCATTATGCTTTTTGGGCAAAAAAATTGGATCTGAATCTTTTTTAAGCGTAAACTTGTATAGGCGCACCTCTTCTAAAAATTGCGGGTGGTGATTCGGATTTTATCGTCACCCGTCACCCTCTACCATATACAGTACACATGTATTTTATATAGCAGAGTATATAGTTTACTTGGTAATACCTCTGACATGAACGTTGTGCTTCCTCATTTCGTAAGTTGTGTTAAAATAGTTTACTTGTTAATACCTCTGAAATGGACATTGTGCTTCCTCAGTTCGTAAGTTGTGTTAAAATAGTTTACTTGTTAATACCTCTGAAATGGATATTGTGCTTCCTCATTTCGTAAATTGTGTTAAAATAATTTACTTGGTAATACCTCTGAAATGGACATTGTGCTTCCTCAGTTCGTAAGTTGTGTTAAAATAGTTTATAATACCTCTGAAATGTACATTGTGCTTCCTCATTTCGTAAGTTGTGTTAAAATAGTTTACTTGGTAATACCTCTGAAATGGACATTGTGCTTCCTCAGTTCGTAAGTTGTGTTAAAATAGTTTACTTGGTAATACCTCTGAAATGGACATTGTGCTTCCTCAGTTCGTAAGTTGTTGTGTTAAAATAGTTTACTTGGTAATACCTCTGAAATGGACATTGTGCTTTCTCATTTCATAAATTGTGTATTTATTAAATATTTTCTATACTTTTGAAGTGTAAATCAGAATATCAGAATATCGCCATACACTTGAATTGTTTTTTTTTAACTCAATATTTCTCTGTAATTCCTTTTATTAATTTATCATATCGGAGCGAATTAAATAAATTCACTAAAAATACGTTTAAATATAATTTTGTTGTTTCGGAAAAGTAAATATACGCTTTTAAAATTAATATAAACAAAACAGTATTATTTAGGCCTACAAAAATCCAAACAAAACGTAACCTACAACAACCTAAGTACAACTTGAAATAAATAATTGTTTCAAAATATAACATCAAATATCAATATAAACGCCTTACATTCATGGAAGGTTAGATAAATTTGACTAGACTGAACAGCTGATTGTTGTAACAAAACACTTATAAACATCTTAAATCAGCTGAACTTTATATTTTAAATGGACAATATTTTAAAGTGACAAAAATGGCATTTTCTTAAACTACTTGTTGGCCTAATACGTCTTTTAAATTAGGCCCAGTTGTAAGTTTTTTTATATGTCCCAACAATTTGAGATCAAACATTTAATATATTGATAATATAATTCATAGGTAAATGGGTGCACAATTTTTATGTAATTTCCCTTTCCAGTTCAAATTATATCTTACGTTTATTAAACCTTGCTATGTCTTACGTATTTGGAAAAGCAATCCGTTTGATTTGATAACAAAATTGTGTTTTTCTTTTTATTATTTAAAATGGTAGACATCTTAGTAACTTCTAATACTTTTTGTAGCCTGAGATCGTCCCCAACAACAATGTATTTACACCCTGCGCGTGGCAGGGGTGGGGTTAACCTTGACGCCGGGCCTGTTCAGTATATA
>JAGFPH010004208.1:24410-57342 GCA_018207615.1 Philaenus spumarius
GTGGCAGGGGTGGGGTTAACCTTGACGCCGGGCCTGTTCAGTATATAAACAAACATCACTTTGAGGAGGTAATCACATACGATGGCTTCCATGCATGTTCTCTGCGTCCTCGTAATATCGGCATTGTTCGGCTTGGCTCTTTCTTCCAACGTCGGAAAATTGCGTAAGTAGTGACTAAGGTTTAAATAGTATTCACATTTATTTACTTTGTTTTTAAATTAAATGAATTTAAAAATACATTTTCATTCAAAAATTGTTGTAGAACTTCTTTAGGTCTAACGTGATATTTAGACAATGTAATCCAACTGTAGTCACTTAATGTTTTAGTGTCTTTTCTCCCGTCTCTATGTCTCACACAATGTTTTGATTTATTTAAATACAATTTAATTTATTTTAGTTGCACTGTTTTTGATTGTAATCTTCAATATTTTTCGTTTTTCCAATTTTATTTTGTCAGTGTCTGCAATATGTTTTGCCTGCAATATAGGGAATTTCCTCCCACCTTTCAACTATATTTAAACATATTATTGATTTCGGAAAGTTTAAATTTCATTTATTTATATAAAGTTTAATTTATTTCAATTGCACTGTATTTTATTATAATCCTAAATTTTGTTAGGTGGTTTTTTCAGTTTTATTTATTAATTTTATCAGTTGTCTGCAATATGTTTTTGCCTGCAATATGGGGGATTTCCCCCCACTTTTCAACTATATACCACGTGTCTTAAAAGCCCCCCCTATTATTTTTTATTACCGGAAATAGAACAAAAATTGAGTTTTTTGGTGTATCGTAAATTTCAACCCCTTCCCCCAAAAATGGGGTATTTTGGGTGTAAGTTGAAAATTTTAAATGAGAACCCCTATTGAGTGACACCTCATTTTAAAGACCTTGATAAAAGAAGAAGATTGACGCAAAGCCCAGGTCTGTATCCAACACAATGGCCAATCAAAATTACAATTTTTCCCATTTAAATAACATTGAAATGTTAAAGAGATGATACATCTGTTTTTTTTTTACAAGGGTTTAATCCAGTAGATCACTCACTCTAAGTTATAAAATATAGTAATTAGTATAAACACAGTAAAGCTAAGCCCTCTGGAATTCCCAGGTACTGCACTTTTTACTATTAGGAGTCGACAAAAATGCACAGTTATGAATAACAAAGCAAGGTTGTATCAACCCAAAGTCCAGTACCTGGGAATTCCAGAGCGCTTAGCTTTACTGTTTTTATACTAATTACTATTTTTATAACTTTGATAAAAAAATATCTAAACTTAGCTTAGCTTTGCTGTTTTTATACTAATTACTATGTTTTATAACTCATATTGAGTGATCTACTGGATTAAACCCTTGTAAAAAATAACAGATGTATCATCTTTAATATTTCAATGTTATTTAAATGGGGAAAATTTGTAAGTTTGACTGGCAATTGTATTGGATAGAGTCAACATACAGACCTGCGCTTTGCGCCAAACTTCTTCTTTTATCAAGGCCTTTAAAATGAGGTGTCACTCAATAGGGGTTCTCATTTACAATTTTCGACTTACCCCCAAAATTCCCCATTTTGGGGCGAGGGGTTAAAATTTTTGATACACTAAAAAACTCAATTTTTGTTCATGTTAACAATCCGAAGAAGCAAATCTGTCTATTTCCATTAATAAAAAAAAATAATAGGGGGGGGGGGACTTTTAAGACAGCTGGTATGCATATAAAATTGATTTCGGAAAGTTTAAATTTAACTTATTTATGTAAATTTTAATATATATCTAAACAACTGTCTTTCAAAATTTAATTTAAAATTTGTATTCCATATTTTTATTTTTGTTTTTTTGATCTCACAATTTATTTATTAGCTGGAGGTTGACAAAAATTGTGTTGTCCTTAAACATACATGTTTATATAAATATACACAAATTTAAACCGTCAACCTTATATACTTCAGTATTGCCTTCTTTTAATAGCTTCATCCTTACAAATAGCTTAAAGAAACTAGAATAATAAATTAATTGAAACAATATAAAAATTCTGTAAAAATATGTCTGATAGTGGCTAAGTATATAAATAACTACATAACAATTATTTATCTAGGCCTACAAATAATAAAATTAATATTTGTTTAGTTTATTCGTTTATCATTTTGGTGGGATGTTTTTGTGTTTTACTTCCCTCTGTCTTATGTTATTAGTTTTAGTAATTTAGTATATAGAAACATATTAAAGTTAAAAAGAATCGTTTTTGTGCCAATCCTAATCCTTAATGTGTATGTTTTCTTTGATTTTTTATTCCAGTTGTATAACTCCTGTTTATTTATTTTGCTTTCTCTTTTAGTAAAAAGCAAAACGCAAGATTGTTTCTTTAAAAATCGCATATAAGTAACCAGGAAACGTTTAACAGCAATAAAATTTTTTTGCAACAATGACGTGGTTTAGGCTAATATTCAACACTGACGTTTCTGGAGTTGAAGGTCAACAACCTCTTCAAGGTTAATTGTTGGATTTGTAATTCAAACAGTTTGCCATTAACTTGATGTATTGATCAATCCGTCTACAGACTGATTTACTTTGATTGATTGTCGGCTGCACTTCAGCTCTACACTCCTGAGGCGTTCAAGTCTCCAGTAGATGCAGTCCTATGGATTGCTTATTATATGTAGTTATTCTGCTAACATTCACCCTCAATCAAAACATTGGTTTCTCTCCGCATTAAGTTTGAACAAACACTTAAATTGAAGCAATTTTTGTAATGCGGAACAAAATTTGCTGCAGAGGATCAAAATGTGTTATCTTTAACGCAATTCATGCTTATTAAAAGTGTACACTGTTTTCCTTTTTTTAAACGGGTTCCGTCTTTATTTCTTTTTAATATGAAAAATATAATTTTCCTTAGTTATTTCTTTTACAAAGCCAATATGCCTACAATGGTTTTGAGATGATTGTTTATCGGTTTGACTTCGTTTCTACCCACTCGTCGATAAACGAGTCTCCAGCGGTTATTAAACACAATATACTATGTTGAATTAAAACCAAGCAAAAAATTTAACTTGACATTTTATGTACAATAATTACTCGTACTTGATTAAGTGTAAATAAAAATTAGCAATAGCTACTACCAAAATTCTTTTACTAATCTTTATAGAAGCATAAGTATAGACTTGGTTTTTTAGCTAAAGCTTAAAGTAAAGTCAAGCAATTCTAAAACTGTTATGTAAAGCTTTTATATTTTCATTCTCTTTTGTGGTTTAAAATTGTTGCACTAAAATTCACCTCACTTATAACCTCATTTTGTACTACAAAACATTGTAGGGCAAAAACATTTTATAGTGAAGAAGATTTTCACTTGTTTGACAATTTTATGTTGTATTTATATTGTAATATTTATTGACATCCTTACGTATTTATAACTCACCATCAAATTGACAGACGAGCCATTCTGTATTTTTAAACCTACTGAAAAATGCATGAATATTTAATCAGATAAAAATAAAAAATATACACAAATATATGATTTTATAAGATAACTTTTAAAATAAACTTGCATAATAAACATTGTGCTAATTGATTATTATAATTTGTTTTATACATTTTAATTAGAATTAAATTCTACTAGAACCAGTTAATTTTCGATGTAGTAATTTTCTTCACAATTTATATATCTACTAGTGGACCTGGCAATGCTTCGCTATTGCTTGATTTAATTTCAAGTGTGGTTATACCATTTCATCGCTTTGACTTAAGTAATCAAATTGCAAATGATTTTTATATCAATTAAGAATAATATTAAATAATTTTAGATTTATAGTTTGTAGGAATTTAGTGCAATTTATTTTTATTGTATAGAGGTAGCTCCCCCATTTAAATCTTTTTGTTTGTAGTGATGATATTCTCTAAAAAGATCCTGGTACTAATATGTGTAAATTGTGAAATTTTAATAAAATTATTTGAGTAGTTTTTCAAGAATATATAAAAGGAAGTGGATTATTATATAATATTAAATATATTATTCCATTTCATCCCTTTGACTTAAGTAATCAAATTGCAAATAGTTTTGTATATCCCTTAAAAATAATATTAAAAATGTTTAGCTTTATAGCTTGTAGGAAGTTAGTTTAATTTATATTTATTGCATAGGGATAGCAACCCCATTTCGGCCCTTTCCAATTGTTAATCTAAACCATCCAGGGACCCACTCAAACACACACACAAAATTTCATCAAAATTGGTCCAGCCGTTTAGGAGTTCAGTGAAATAAACAAGTACAGAAGAATTATGTATGTATAAAGATAAAAATAATTCGCCGTGGTGTTCAAATTGTGAAAACAGCTGATAGATAAACCTAATTGAAATAGCTGCTTGTAACTGAATTAATGTATGTCACAATTTAAGCTTTGGTTAAGGTTCTTTACTTTTTACTGATAAGATTTATCTACAGCTAATTATTCATTTATGATAAAGGATTTGTTTAGTTTTGATTCAAGATCAACAGAGCCATTGTTTTCCTTATGAGCGTTCCGAGATACTTTTTTTCATCTTTGATTTATAATGAACTCGTTCAATAAAGCAGAGTGCAGTGGATCAAACGTTTATATCAAGCTTTAGATTACTGTTCTGTTAAACTTAACCGCTTAACGCTTCCAATTTCGTACCCGAAATGGCCAATCATATTGCCCTTTGAAGAACAAGTGAACACTAATGTTGTCCATTTTAAATTATAATAATTTCATTGTTTTTCACAAATTTTAAATTAAAATTTCAATCACTCGCTAAAAAAATAATTAAGATAAGTTTGAGATAAAACAATGAATTACTGCCGTAAATGTTGTAAATGGAAAGTTTAGATTTGCAATGGTTGCAAATCTTCTATCATACGGCAAGCCAGTAATTTAAACTTGCGTGTAAACTCTTTTAGCAAGCAACCAGTAACATTCATACGTACATGCAAGTGTTTCTGTTGCCTATTAAAACATGAGTCATGCGCCAGTTATTAACGAAACTTGTGTGTGTAAACTAACGAATAGCGCCAGTGTTTGGTGAAACCATTTTGTGATTTTAAGGGGAAAATCCCAGACTGGCTTTTCTCCAACTTTATTCTAATTAGACTAATGTATCCTAAATCCATAACAAAAACTAAATAGTGAAATACCACTCATATCAATCATTAAATAGTTTATTTAACAAGTCGAAATGTATTGTTTGTATTTTTTAAAACCAATAGTTAAATATTAATACATTTAAAAAAAAAGAAAGCTTTTGATTTCACTTTAAATAGGCCAAGTTCTGACCTAATGCAGTCAGTGTGTAAGCTATATTATATTATGCTTTTACTCGCTTCATAAAGTTGTTCTCCTTTTTGTCTCTTATGCAATTTAGAACCATGGTATGATGTTACGTGCGGAATTTGAAAGATTTACAATAAACCAAACAAAAGATACAGGTGTTAACAACCAAAAAATTTAGATCTATCAATAAAATACAGATCAAAAAATTTAAAACTCATTTGTCAATATTACAAAGCGCTTCATGTGGAGGTGTACACTTTGAATTTGGCATATGGATAAATTTTCAGGTACAAGAGGAGAAACAATTCAAAATTTCAAACATTTGTACCATATTATTCGAAAGTCTTATATTATGCCCGATCCAGGAAGTGGGTTTGGGTTCATTGAAACCTTTCTTTTGTAACATTTGTTAATTTCCTCATCGCACATTTTTTATTTCTTCTTTCTTAAGTCTTATAACCCAATTTAAAGTCAATAATTATAAATAACAATTGAACTGGATTTTAATTATATAAATCCGTAAATAAGTGTAAAGTGACCTCAAATAAGTACTCGTAATCTTAACTACACATGTTACTTATCTTATATATTGATTCATGAATTTAATTAGATGGAACATTTTTTAATACATCAAAAAGGGAGAAAAAATTCTACTTAAAAAAAGGAATGAAATCCAACAAAAAACATAATGTGAAAACGACACAAAGTCAACATCTAAACGTTTCGGCACATAATAGGCTAGCGGTAATAACGAAAATATGGTCATAAAACCTAATTGATGAAAACCTGAACTAATTCAAATATGTTCATTTTAAAATATGTGTCCTTGTTTTCAACTTGTCTGTCTTATTTTGCCTTATGACAGTTGGTGTGACGCTAGTTAAGAGTACTTACTTAATGGTTGGTTATGTGTTTTGTTTCAGCGAAAAGCTTCAAAAAGTGCAAGAGAACCGATCCTCAGTTAAACACATGCCTGAAGGGAGCAATACAATCTGCGTTTCCAAAACTCGTTGCTGGTGAGTTATGTTTTATTTCACTAGATTATTTTATAACTCTAGTATTTATTTTTATAAACAGAATGAAACAAAACTGCCCGGCAATATTTTGTACTCTGATTCTTGAGCTAATAATTTAAAACAACAATTTATGCATCTTTCCTTTCACCAGGATACCAGAAAACATGTTTTACGAATCACAAAAGTTTGTAATTTGAATATGAAATGTATTCCTCTCTTAAATTATAAATACATGTTTTATACTTAAAACTCTCAGAAATATACTAACCACTGTCTCCATTATAGTGGGGTCAGTTTGAAACTAAAATAATTCGATCACTCATCTGAACGTGAGTTAAGTGAATTTCAAAAATTAAATTTATATGTTTTGGAGTTTCAACCAACGATTTGGGAAATTTTTCTACTCACGAAGACGATGAATGGCTGCCTGTCTATATGAAATAAATTGGTAGAATCTGTTTTCTCCTCAGCCTCCTACAATACTCCCGCACTGCTGCGTTCCGAGCGCTTTGCGAGTTTCCAATCACGGCTTCGGATCAGAAGCGCCCCCCCCCCCCCACTGTAAAATCCCTCATGTGGATTTGAACCGGGTAATTTTATGGTATTTTACGTTTTCATCGATTTTGAGGGAACCAGACGAGGTATCATTTAAAACAAAACGTGCAAAATACCTCCCACATTAATGTTTTTAGATTTTTTATATCACTTTGTTTCAGCGAATCAATCGAAGTGTTTCCCTTGCTGTACTGCTAGCAGCCCTGCCCTGCTAAAAACCACTGGTCTAATAAAAAAGGCATGGCAACTTGTTCCTACGTCGAACTAGATTTATAGTCACTGGGTTCTGTTGGCCATCCTCGATGAAATGAGTATTCAGGATATTATTTCCAGATACCGCTCACCACAGAGTTAGAAGTGGAGTGGGTTCTCAATAATGTTTCCTTCTCGAATGAAACCAAGAAAACAAGCAGTTTGTTTATAAATCAATATTTATAAATGTGGCATTCGTCAGTTAAACCCACATTTGATAAAAAAATCTTTACCATTGTACTTGCATCTTCATTTTTCAAATTACAGGAAGTGGTGTAATCATTGATGGAAACATAATTAATTTTTCTTCAGTATACATTTTATTTGTGTCTAATAAGATTCTTTCTTTAAATGAAAAATTTACAAAATGTTATCATTATTTTAACATCAATTGAAATAGGTTGAATTAGGTTAAAATTATTTAGATCTGTATTTCATGGATTACTTGTGTATCATAAGAAAGTATCCTACAACGTTCTGCTTTTAGTACGAAACCGTGTTTTTATTATTATTATTTTTTTTCAATAAGGTAAGTCGTTTAAATGGTTTAATATGCGATTATGTATTTTTTACAAGTCTTGATGAATTGTTTTGAAATCGAAATAAAGTAATCTCTACGAATTACCACATATTTAACTTGTATCATAAATCAAATACTAAAAATGAAACAGAACTGTGGCGGAACAGTTTGTCATCTGTTCAACGTTAATTGCCGATTGGTCTTCAAGAGTACAAATTTACATTAAACTCAATTGAAGTGTTTTTAGAAACTACCTTAAAATGTAAACCTCCTAAAAAAACTCATAAATGTTTATTTTCGTTATTATTGCCGTATATGGGCAAAACTTTGTATTTAATTTTAAGAATAATTGTTCTTGTGGAACAAAAATCATAAATAAAACACTTACAAATTGTTTGATTTGTAATGCTATTAATTTAAATGAGCAATTCTTGTATCTATCTTTGTATCTGTCGCGGACCTCGAAAACTGCTCTAACGATTTTGATGAAAATTTGCATACAGGTGTTATTTGACGTCAGGAATTTAATGCGCTAGGTCTTATATCTTCAAATACGCGCATAAAATCTGAAAAATGCGCATAAAATTTAAAATCTGAACTTCTTTTAATACCTCCTTCAAAGTCACTAAATATTCGAATAGATACATTATAGACACAATCCAGATGTTAAAAATACTGAAAGATGCTCGTTCACCCAGGTACAAACGAGCCAAAGATTAGCGAGAGCTTTTAGAGAGTTTTCCAACTGAGCGAAGCGAAGCAGCCATCTGAGGCCCTAGGCTGAGCAGAGGCCCTAGGCTGAGCAGAGGCCCTAGTATTAACTAAACAAAAGACCAAATGGCATACTTTGATTAGAAGGGCGTACTGAAACATCCCGTCGCCCGCGTTGACCTTGACAAAGAACTTGCAAAAATATACGTTGTAACATTAAGTTCGACCTTGCAAGAACCAAATCACTTGAAGTTGCTTTTTAAGCACTCGATAATTAAAAAAACTCGTCCCGTAGCCTTGACAAAATGTATTTTTAAATGCTAATTCGGTATTTGTGCGAAGAGGAATAACACTTTTGTGATCGAAGAAGGGGTATAATTACTAATATTTCAAAATATGGTCTATTATTAATTTGAATAGCCTTTTTGTTCATTCGACGCAATTATCGGAGACTGCTGAGTTCAATTTTATTTTAGGCTGCAGAGTTCGTTTCTGTGGAAGAACCAATGTCTAAGAAAATGTGTATTATATAATTAGTTTTGTAATTGGGTAATTGTACTCTGCATTTAAAAGCGTAAGGAAATTAATTTGATAATGTAAAAAATACATTTCGGCTCAACCTGCAAATGCAGGAATTTCGAAATGTATCCCATTTACTCTTACAAATCGAATATTAATAATCTTATTTGCTCCTTGTGTTACGAATTTCAGTTATAAAAATCGTTTTTGACAAAAGACTTTGGGAAGACTTACAACAATTATTTTGATCGAACTCAACATTGTGTACACCATTGTGTAATAATTTGTTGTTCTGTTACCTAATTTCTGTCAGCTCTTTCAGAAAAAATGTTCAATACAAAATTTTTGATAATACTAACTTTACTGGTAACTGCGACTTCGCTCTCAGATGTGATAAATAAATAAAAGGACTATCGGGTAAATATTGTGCTTTAGAATTGAACAACCGAGATCCATGGTTCAAAAGCGCACAGTGAGTGTCGCCCAAATCGATCTATGTATCCCTTTTAGGCCTACGTAAATTATTAGCTATTCATCAATAAACGTTAAAAATCCCGTTTTCCGGCAGTTAATTTCTTATAACTCCCATACAAACATAAAACTTACAAATCAGGTTTTGAGGGATATTTTACATCTATGAATACATTTCACATTATTGAATACTGTATATTTAACGTATACAGTAAATTCAAACACAGACGATCCAAATCAGTGTTTTATTTATAATGGTCGCATGTCACATCCATTCGCAAAACCCCAAAATTTTTCCATACTTTTTACATTTTTTCAATTTTTAAATAGGAACCCTAAATATATTTCCGATATAAAAAGTAGCCTAGATTATTCTCTGAAAAGTCTTTTACTTACATGTAAATGAAAGTTTTGTCAAAATTTTGTCATCCGTTCCGAATATTAACCCTACCAAAATAACAGAAAAATACAACAAATTTAAAAAAAAAAATTGGCAGTCATTGGGTACTGCCGACAGAAGTGAAAACTTAAAACTTTTATTATTTATTTTATTTATTATTTAATAGTGTTTTTTTTTCTTCAAAATAAGTGTTATTAACATTTAATAATTTGTCAATTAAAATTATTAACAATAATCTTGTTTACACATCTATCGGTACGCCGAGCCACAATTACATGCATTTTTACATGGTTTATTTATTAATCAAAACATATGATGGACTGCGCAAGCCCAGTAAAAACTGTCATAATATAAATCATTGGTTTTAATTATGTAACGCGAAGTTTGATCATTGTTTTTATCTTGTCCCTTTTAAAATAGAAATTACTACTATATTTGAATATTATAAGTTATTCTTTAATATTCTACTTTTTTTTCTGTCGGAACACATTACAAAATTTTCTGTTTTCTTTTTTTTGTGTTTCTAATTTTGTTTAATTTAAAGAGTATTGTTGTTTATTCACAAAATAGACACTGATTTCAAGCTAACTTTAGTCTAGTCAACAATACTCAGACTAGGCCAAGGTACGAAACATTAAAATGACGTACGCTTAAATATTGGCCTAGTCCATTGTAAACACATAGAAGTTGGGTACGTCAAGTTGGAGTAATCTCCGCCATGGTACATACGCTGAGTTTAATGGGTTCAATTTGCTATTACATTAAACAAAGGCAGTATTGGGGTTAGGTTTTAGTTCCAATGATATTCCTTAATATCATTCCAAAAAAGTGACATTAATTACGTCACAATTTTTTAACGAGAATTACATCTTGCAAGACTTATTCATCTAAAGTATTTTTTCTAAGCTCAAGCGTACAGCTTACAGAAATGTGTACATTTTTTATTTTGATTGATTGGTATTCCTGGGTCCAAAAATTTAAAAAGAGATATCACGGATTACTTGGATATCATTAATACTTTCCTTCCGTTTAACTCAGAGGTATACTTATATGGTTAATAACATTAAGTTCTTCGTTTCTATTTCTTACATAAGTATGTCAATAACAGGAAACAGTACTGCATCTTCTGTAGCAGTGTATCAAATATGGACCTTAAGGACTCACTTAACCGCAAAGACCACGCACCGTAGCTTTATGTTGTGCTCACACGCCTCGTACTCATTGAAACCACGCTTGTCCGTGTGTCGTACTAATGTGGTTTCTTTCTTCCTTAGTTTAAAAAAGTAATTTCTCTTTTTTTGCGCTTGCCAACCTTTCAAAATAAACTTTATATATTTTTTGTATTTTATTTTCTAAAACATCTATAGAGATTTCTTTCTCGTCTTCAGTAAACGTTAAATTAAACATAAAACTATTACATTAAAAAATAGTAACAACTAAAAAACCTTCAAACAAAAATATTTAACAAACTCTCAATCAAGAAGAAGAATATTTTACTTTGAAACACGTGCGATTTGTGTTTCTTTGACCAAAGTTGGAATAAAATCAAAATAATTGTTAGTCGAGCACCATCACGGTCACCGACCACATGCGTCATCGGTGTATCTAATTAGTGTTGTGTTTGTGTGGTGTTTTGAATGTGTACATTTAATAATGACTGAGAAAGAGTTGAAACGCGTCATGTAAATAAAAAATAAAGAACAAGGATATCAAATAAGGTTTATTTAGTAGTATCGCCATAAAAAAAGATAATTGTAATAGCAAAAAAGAAAAAAAACTGGTTCGAGAGCTTCCATAATTATTTGTAGGCCTATGTTTTTTATTTAATTTAAATACCACCCCATACAAAATTTGTATTTTTTAAAAATATTTGATCACTGAGAATTAATTGTTAAATGTCCTGATTTTCTAACTAGTTTTTTTAAATGTAATATTTTTATTTTTAATGTAATTGTTTTAGATTACTGAAATTTATTAAGAATTCTCGAAACATTTCTAAAAAATAAAAACAATTTTTTTAAATGCCAACACCAGGATATATACATGGACTCAATCTCAAACATAACCAGATTACACTCGATTCCACGTTCACCGTGCAGTACAGAGCGCCCATAAGCCATGTTTTCCAAACGACAGTCTCAGCTATACTAGCCAACTAAAAAACATCAACTCCCATGCAACGCTCGGAAAGTTGACGCAACCCGCATGACAATACACGTGATGTTCCCTGTAAGACCTGTACTGCACGGTGAACGTGGAATTGAGTGTAGTAGTCCGCGTTGCTTTCTCGTGTTGGAGTAGTTGCGAACTCGGAGTAGTAGGGATAGCTTACTTGGTTTCTATTTTGCAATGCTCTCAACGAGTGTTAGACTCACGGAGTATATTACCATAGATCATGAATAATAAATAGATCTTGCATCCATACGGGGGCTGTGTGCCGAAAAAAAAGGTTGTCGCGAAAATAGTACATGATCGCGCTGCGAGGTAGCGCTAGGGAGAAATCATTGGTAGCATTGGTGTTTCATACAGCTTCCGTCGTTTCCCCAATAGATAACGCCACTATCGTCGAATTTCCAGTGGAACAAAATATTGCATTGGATCAGAGTTCTTATTAGGTTATCCAAATTCAATGATATTACATACTCCATGGTTAGACTACATGCTTTCGTGCTACGGTGCTTGCTCTTTGCGTTTAAGTGTGACTAGACATTATTTACTCCTATAAACAATTTTAGTATAGGCAATTGTCGCATTCTATCTGCTTTGCGATGGTTATATGAGAGGGAAAAAACATAAAATAGGCGACATCCATTCAAAAATTTGAGAAATTCCTTTATAAGAGCGTTTATATTAAAATCTGCCACAGTAAAATGTCAAAATTCACATTTTGACAGCTAATATCAACGAGTTAAAGGATGACATTTCCAGAGTAGTAAGTAGGAGCACAATGCATAGCTATGAATGAGTGCGATGATCAGGACATTCCATAACACAAGCACGCTCTCCGTGGGTTAGGAGAAACGCACGTATTTCCGCATATAAATCACCACAGACTACGTGCTATTTGCTAAACGTTTTGGCATGTTTTCATTATTATATACAGGATGCCCATGAACTCAGCCACTGTTGACATTAATAGAGCTGTGGAAAACTTTACTGCTTTGTTGCCAGGGTTTACGTTTTAACATACTGTAATAAAATAATATATGTAAAAGTCACGATTGGTAACATACTAGTTTAAACTAGTTACGTTTCTCAAACATGCACCAAAATATTTACAGAGCTACACATCCTGAAGAAGGTGGAATAGTTTCATTCACTTCACGTTATGGTCCTCCTTGTATTAAAAAAACAACTCATAATATTTCGTGAAGTCTGCAACCGTTGAATAATCCTCCGCTTTCCAATCCTTCCTCTCTACTGGGACAATAATTTATTTTGTATTATATTTTATCTACTTTAGCTAGCCTAGTATTTTGGGATTAAGATGAATAGAGGTGTGCATTTTTTCGTGCTCATTTCCATTCAGTGTTCTTCCACTCTAGCAATCTATATAATTTTATTCTATGTTATTATAAAATAAATAAATGTAGATCTTGAACTAAGTCCTTGATCCTTTGTAAGGAAATGTATAAGTCATATTATTTAATACTCACCTCAACATGGAAGACCTTCTCCAGTTGGTACGAGTGTATTTTTTTAAATAGATGCACGAAAAACAGTTTTGAAAAACAAACCCTTTTTGGAAAAAAAAACCCAAAAAATTAGTAATTACTTTTTTATAAAAAACCGGCTCTAACGATTTTGATAAAATTTGGCTTATTTGTAGCCTTTAATGCACCCTACCATATGCAAAAAAACCGCATCTTTATAAACATTCTCGTTTAGCTAATAATAATAATAGTAATAATATAGGCATAATTGACGTGTTTGGTCAAACTTGTTCGAAATCGATCGAAAAGTTTTCGCTCTCTAGATAATAATAATAATATTTATTAGTTAATCTCCTACTTTAATAAATCACCTCTCCTACCCCACCTACAATTATGAAGTCACAGTGAATCTGTTAATAATTTAAATATGTTTGTGAGAAAGTATGTGCCAGTTCCTGGTAGGTACCGTTTATTTCAAAAGCTAAAGAAATAACTACAATTTGTTTTTTCGTTATTTTTTGCCAACTAGTCAATTGCTATATTTTCTTTGTTGAACAGGTATTCCCAGTCTAGGCCTGTTCACCATCGATCCTCTGAGGGTTCAACATCTGGACATTAATCAAGGAACAGGACCTGTCAGTATAAATCTGGCGTTTACGGATTTGGATATCAGTGGCATAGGCAGCGTTTCTATAACAGAAGTCAAGTAAGTAGGCTCCAGTCAATGTAATTGAAACTTCTTTATAGGCATGTTAGCTTTACAAATTTTCCGCTAGATTGAATGGTGCTATTAACATATATGTTTTCACAGTTGCAATTGTTTATTCCTAGAAGTAGTAGGCCTAAGAGCCGTAATCTTAAATTTAGTTAAAATAGTTTCAGTTTATAAAAACGTTAAGAACTGTTTTAAATAACAAATCACGTTTATTATTTCAATCCGTATTTCTGAGTTTCCGTTACTTTAAAACGTCAGTCATTTAAAAAGTAGTCTATATACGATATTTCTACCTAATGGGATTTAAACATCTCTGGTAGCCTCGAGATCTGTCATGTGAATTTTGTGTCACTCTGTGCGCACGCATAATAAAAGTCAGTCTCGTTATTTTTCATAACGCGCCCAAAAAGTATAACTTTAAACTACATTATGTACGAATATTATTTTTAAACACACATGCTTAATTTTCGAGTTTACGTAATTAAAACTTCTAAAATATATATATAGTTGACTGGCTTAAAATATTTCAAAAAAGATTAGCCAGACATGAAATAAATTATTGCACTCCTTCTATAAAGGGTAACAAACTATGAAAACATGAACGTATAAATATAATTTGATTGATATACATATATAATATTACTAAAAAGCAAAACCCCCGGTTCTCTTCGCTCAATAACTCCCGCTGAGAAGAAAATGCAAACAGATTATTTTTTACTTTGATATTTTCACGGAAATTACGATTGAAGAGGCACTTGGATCTGGAGAGTGTGGTCGGAGTATCTGTGATCTGGATCCTGATGCATGCGTGGTAGGGCCAAGAGTTGTTCGTGAATGACAGGTTTTTTTTTATATAATAGATAGATATCACCTAAAGACTTAGTGCTGTGTAACGACTTAGTACTCAAATATTGAGTTGACGAGACTGTACACTGATGACGATCGCAGCGCTGTGACTTTCAAGCGTGTTGCATTATTTAACACATTTGCATGTACATTTTATACGTTGATTGTCTGATAGCTTGTCCTGTCTATGCCAATTTCAAGATCAAATGACTACGAAGAATACAGGACAAATTAAATTACCTCAAAGTTATACTACATAGCGTGTCTCTACAGATGATTGGATAGTTTTTAAATTGATGCAATTGTAAGAAAGAAATGCATAATAGATTGCGTTAGAGCACTTCAAAAGGAAATAAATTATTATAGTTCGATTACTATGCATGTTTACAGTAAATTTTAGTAGACTAATCTTGCCATAACTAGGAGTTCATTTAGGGAGGTGGAAAGTGGGGGAATTGCGAGCACCTAAGGGGAAAGATTTATTATAATTTTTTGTCTGCTCAAAATCAAACTTTTTTTACTTTAAAAACATCTATAGTTATCTAACTAATTTCTAGTTTTCTAAAACTATGCAAAAGCGCACATTTTCCCGAACATCGGGTAATTGTGCGCAGTGGTAGGTTAATGGTACGCATCTGAAATACAAAAACCAGAGTTTTGATTGAAAAATTTGTTGTGTCAAAATTTAAATAACACAGTTTACATAGTAGGATACTTAAATAGTATTCTTGGTCTGAGAAAACAAAAAATTAGTTAAATAAAAATACAATAAACGGTACCAGGAACTGGCACATACTTTCTCACAAACATATTTAAATTATTAAACAGATTCACTGTGACTTGTAGGGTGGGGTAGGGAGAGGTGATTTTTTATTGGAGATTAACTAATAAATATTATTATTATTATCTAGAGAGAAAACTATTCGATCGATTTCGAAGAAATTTGCACCAAGCACGTCAATTAGGCCTTTATAAATGCACGAAAAAAGGTTTTGAAAAACAACCCCTTTTATGGCCAAAAACCCACCAAAAATCAGTTATTATTATTAGCTAAACGAGAATGTTTAGAAAGATGCGGTTTTTTCATATGGTAGGGTACATTAAAGGCTACAAAGAAGCGAAATTTTATCAAAATAATTAGAGCAGTTTTTTTATAAAAAAATAATAACTGATTTTTTGGGGGTTTTTTACAAAAAGGGGGTTGTTTTTCAAAAATTTTCAAAACCGTTTTTCTTTCAGCTATACAGGCCTACGTGACATGTCTGGTGCAAATTTGTTTGAAATCGATCGAATAGTTTTCGCCCTAGCTTTGTATACATACAGACAGACATTTTGTACAAACCACTTTTTTGGACTCAGGGGGTCCCAAAACGGATATTTCCACAAAAATCTTAACATCGATTTTTTGCGATCACTATACTTTCTCTATACTACAGTATTTAGTGAGAAAGTAAAAATTAAACATTTTAACTGAATTATAAAATCTAAACTACGGACAATCTTTGCAAAAATCGCAAACAAAGTTTTTTTGCAGATTCATACATTGTACATTCTGCGTGAAACCACTTTCCACATAAAACGCATTTATACCAAAGTTCTTTGTCTTTTCCATTATCTCCGCAGAAGCCGTAAATCTCGCTGGGGGCTTCTCTGAATGGGCCGACGCGACGTCTCCTGATTTGTATGGCTTTCTTTGCAGATTGGTTTTTAAACTTTAAATTTTTACCAAAGTTCTTTTTCAAGTCTCATGTTTTTCAGTTCTTCATTTTTCTTTCTCTTTTTCTGAATCAGCTTCTAGTTTTATTTTCATTGGTGTACTAGTAAGAAATTCTTAATGTTGTTTTTCTCTTCTCTTTCTCTTCTTTGGTCTTTCTGACGTAATGTCTCGGCATCTGAGAACAATACGAAACAAACTAGGTTAAAATTGTTTCGTATTTAAATGCGTGAGGGGGAATTATGCGCACCGATGTTTACCACTATCCCAAAGCGTCTCGAAACTTAATTGCTTCCTAACACCACTAGGACAAAGTTAATATAAAACTACATTACACCAAATAAAACGTTATTAATCGTAATTTAAGCCTATAGTAAGACTATTCTCGTAAATCATTACCGGTAATTGTAGACGAAATAACTTCGCAACAGGTTGATTTCATTTTCTTTCACTCACTACGTAAATAAGGCAAATGGCGGAAATGCCATCCATTACTAGCGGTTAACCTACCTTAAAAGTACCTCCAAGTTGTACTACTTAGCGTGTCTGTACAGATGATTGGATGGTTTTAAAATTGAAGCAGTTTTAAGAAAGAAATACATATTAGTTGGATTTAGTGCACTTTAAAATGAAATAAATTATTATAGTTCGATTACTATGCATATTTCAGTAAATTTTAGTAGACTAATCTTGTCATAACTAGGAGTTCATTTAGGGAGGTTATCTATTTAGATAAATTGAGTTACATAAGGCTCCAAGATAATTTACTTTTTTACTTTATGCTAGGTAGACTAATAAAGACGAAGTAGTAGCATAGCTTAAGAACGACGGCAACACTAGCGGATTTTTTTATAGTAGTTCTGTGAATAGTAGCCTTAGGAAACTTCTTGAAACTTAGTAGTAGATTCTCGAAACTTATGGCATAATATTAATTTAATGTTAGGGAGATATAAAAAAACTACATAAAGCTATAATTTTCTCGTTTCAATCCAATAATGTACAAGATCTCTCAAATAAAATAATTCCCTAATAATTTTGCATCCGTTTATTCCAATCACAAAGCAAATTTGCTGAATAAGAATGTGTCTTTTCATAAACTTCTTTCGTCTCCAGTCCACATTGTCCTTTTGAAATGCACACGTCATGTAATTTTAAATTCCTCCGAAGAATGCAAAATTTTATGAAAACCGAACAACGCATTTGCCCGTGACAGAGATAAACGGGTTGTTGATGTAGGAAATGCTGAAATAAAATTGGTAATAGGCCTACGCCAAAATCAAGGAGTTCAAGTGCTTTTACGATTTTTCTTCTTTAGCTTATAACTAATTTGTAAAAAAGGTTTGTAAAATAAGAGCTTTCGTACTTATTATATTTATTTATTCCTTATAAAATCATGTATAAGTATCCAAGTCACAAATAGAATAAACGACGAAGTCACACGACGGATACAAGTAAAATTTGTTATATTATTCCTTATGTTTATAATTTTTGCCAAACTAAATTTTTAAACACACCTTAAACTATGTTGTATTTGGTTCATAGTATCAGTTTTTAATTTGTTTCTTTCAATTAATAACTTTTTATAAGTTACAATATTATAAATTAATGTTGAAAGAATTGTTTATGCTTTATTATAATTTGTTTAACGTTTAGTTTTATCGTATTGATCAAAGATTTATTTGTAGAGACACAGCAAGCTAAATTTAGAACCTATAATTAATAAGATTATGACACATATCAACATTGAAAACATTTGAAAAAGTAAAAACGTTTATCGATTCATGGGATCGAACCAAGAGTAAGATTATGACACAATTATATTAATACATTGAAAACATTTGAAATAGTAAAAACATCGTTCGAATTTAATATTTCACAGAGCAAAAGCCATTAATTATAAAAATGATTCCTTTTTGGTTTACTGTACATACAGAGTGTTTCAAAAGTGTGGGCTACTAATTTTACTTACGTATTTATTGTACCATCTACAGTAAAAAGGTGAAATAATTATAGGTCCTAAAATGCCCGATTTTCTATGTAGTCGTCATTCTGTTTTTACTTAATAATGTTTATCTCTAAAATATTTGAACCGATATATTTCAAACTTGACACGGCCTTTAGTTACGTCAAGACATTTTTAATGTAAAATAATCCAACTTATCCAATAAACATTTTCGAAATGACGGCCAATTAAAATTAAAAATTGGTGTTAATAAAAGTAACTAAAAACTAAATTTGTACTAAAAGTGGAGATATGACCATAATTAAATATTAATCACCATACAAAAAATTTTCGGCATTATATGCGATTCAATTTAATATCCAGTTCGACCTACATTGGCATACGATTTTTTAGTGATATGCTATTTTTTTCGAAATTTCTTTTTCATTTCTTCGAAATTAAACATTTTTGAATGTTGAATTACTTGTGGAAAGTGCCAAAGTTAGACATTGTTTGAAAGAGTATATCATAAGCAATGCTTGGTCAAATTTTGAGTTTTGATAATAAAGCCATTAATTTAATAATAGTAAATACAAATAGGGGAGAGTGGGGCTGTGCCATACACTTAAGCAAGAATTGTTATTGCTCAGCTAATATTGGGTTTAAAATTATGAAAAAATAAGCAACAAGTAATTTGGATCATTGGCTGCTTCTGAAATTTGAAATTTTACAGTTTATAATTTTAAATTTAAATAATAAAAAAGTGACTCTGTACGGAATTACCCCGGGGGTTGGGGCAATTCCGTACAGTAGGAGGGGCTACACCGTAGTTATAACATTCACATGATTAGGGAAGTAAATAATATTAATGCAATGGATTATTGCAAACAACACCTTTTATTACTTATTAATACTTTCAATACTTCAAATATTCAGTTAGACTTATAAAAGTAAAAAATGTTATGACTAAATTGTTAGCTAAGGTCTTATGACAAAAATTTTAAGAGCTTATGATAAAATATAGTAATGCAATGCATTATTCCATAAACCACCTTTTATTGCTTATTAAGAAGATTTCTATAACGTTAAGAATTTAGTTCAACTGATAAAAGTATAAACAGTGTATGACTAAAGTGTTAGGTAATCATTTATGAAAACCATGATACAAATTTATAAAATAAAAATGTTTAAAATTTATAGCCTAGCCTATATTTAGTCTTAAACAAAAATCACACATGAAGTTATCTTCAAATTCGGCAGCACTACATGCAGATTAGATCCACAATGTTCATGTGGAACCTAAACCAGAGTTCTTTGTCCTTGCCAAACTGCCTGCACAAGAGGCAATGTCCTTTGAACCCGAAGCTTCTCTTTATAATCCTCATTCAAGAAATGAATTCTTTGGGTCTATAACATCTAAATAATCATCTTGGCAAATGTTTGTTATATCAGAAGGATCATCTTCTGATGATGAATCAAACTCAATATTTCTTCGGCTTTTGGATTTCGAAGGCATTGGCCTATTTTTAACCTTTTTGGCCGTATTTCTAGAGTCTCCTGTATTATAACTGGGGTTCCTTAGTTAAGAGTTTCCTTTAATTTTACTTTTGATTAGGCCTATTATTTGTTTATCTTTGTTCGATGGTTTTCGGTCTTTTTTCCATGGTTTTCGGTCTTCTTTTTTAAATTTATCTTTGCCTGCAGTTGTTGACTTTTTTGCTTCAATTCTTTCACAGTAGCCAACTCTTCCAATTTCCAATTTTGTTTTATTTGGTGACTGGGTAAAAATAATTTTATGTTGCTGTCTTGAAATTGCCTTTACTTTCTTCGACTGAGGAGTGGAACAGAGAGATTTAAAAAGGTACTTCCGTCTTCATTAGCCTTAAGTGCAAAACAGTAGGACGTTAAACACCAAAAAAAAAAGGTACTAGCTCAGATCGAGCAGGAGTAGACCTACGTTCAAACAAGGCGTGGTTGGTGAATTAATTCTGTGTAGATCCTAAGTGTATTTGATCTAGAGTTGGGCCATCGTTCATGTTCAAATCCACATTTTCAGTATACACCATCAACAATATTTTTTTTCTACTACAGAAAAACTGTTGAACTTCTGACCGCACTGCAAACTCCTCTTCTGTGTCACATTCCTTGTTGAATGCTGCTTTCAGACTGCTAAAAAAGTTAGATCTAATGGTTTTAAAGCCAATGTGACGAGAATGGTGGAATTGTCACCACAATTATTACAGTCTCCTTGCAAACATTGTTCGCTGCTAAATTAGTGTGTTTTGTGGTTTTATAGGCTGCATAAAACATTGAAATATTTGTGAAATTTCCTTCATCAACTCTAGCCTATTAATGATGTCATAACAAACCATTAGGGGGGTAAACCGTACATTTAAGGGGCTCTACCGTACACCTCTGTACGGTTTAGCCCAACCTGCACTTCGTGACAATTTTGAAACACAACCTCGAAACCCGTCAGTTAATTAATCATCACTAGTGATAAAAAGATAGCCTAAGAACAATAGTTTCTTATGGCCTGATAGTTCCTAGTGTATAAGTAAAGGTTCTCCACTTACCTCTTATTTGGATTTGTCCCAAAATTATAAGAGAACACACAAAAGCATTTTTGTCACTGTAATACCGTAACTTGTACACTCAGTGAAACGAACTCATTCCTGTAAGTTTGCGCGGTCAGCTGCTAGGCTACGACACCGATCGGAATTCTCTGGCTTCAAATCTAGACCCTAAAATGGAGTGTACGGTTTAGCCTCGCTGTACGGTTTAACCCCGCTCTCCCCTATAAATGTCATAATTCTTTACGTTCAGGGCTGACATCTTGAAACGGGATAAATCTAATATTTAGTTTTCAAAATGTTTACTTTAATTAGGCCTAAAGGAATGAAGTATCTCTCTGCCTATATTTAAACATTCTGCAAATATTTCCAGATATGTTTCTGCAGAATGCCCTAAATGTGCGTTCTAGGGCACTAGCATTTGAAAAAGTCCTAAGATTCTTTAGGTCTGAAATAGTAGGGTAAGCACAAAATAAAATGACGAATTCAATTATTACAACTTATATTTTTTAAATAATTTGTATGTATTGTCTACTATAGTACAACTTTACGAAGTTATGAGTCTGTAATAAAAATCCGATATTAGATTCGAACCTTCACAACTGTGATGGAAGAAGTCATTCTGAAATTACGGTTTTTGTGTAAACATTTTTTTAAATTTTTGTATTTACATTAAATATCTTACCCAAATTGTTTAGAGAGAGATTGATGACTGGAACCCGCCAAAACCAAAGCCCAGTAAAATTAGAATACAAATTTGGATACGTTTATTAAAAAATACATCCCGATACGCCTCTAACGCATCCCCCCCCCCCCCCCATCAGGGCATGTAAGTACAAAATTATAGAATGGAAAATAATTGTCCATAGAAATATTTGTTATAGATAGCGGCAAAAAGTATAAAATTTTTAAAATCGGCGTTTTCAAGCCAACTCCTGCGCTCGCTTAGCTCACATAACTTAACAAGGAAATATTTTACTAATCTTCAAATCAGTTATTAATTTCTAGAGTAGGATAAATGCCTGCGGAAATTAGCCGCAGATTTATCGATATTTCCTCTACCCAATAAATGTTACTGAAATATAACAAAAATTATAAAAAATAGTGTTTAGTTCATTTAAAAAAATGTTATTATTGAAAGTTCCATCTATAGAAACGCAATTCATTTTTTTACGCTCTTTATAGTTTGGTAACTGGTGCTGCAAATAATTCTAGCTCTATGATTGGAAGCAAATTTTCTGATATGCGACTGTATAAATAGAAAATATGTTAAGAGAAAGAATCAGAATCAGAACTAGTTCAACACAACTAGTTGATGAACAATAGCATAATTTGCTAGAATTGTTTGAATATTCTAATTATAACCTAATTTTTTCTTTCATTGTACTGTTGTATAAAACAAAATTCTTTAAATGACAAGTCATTCAGAACATTGTTACTATCTTGTATTTATAATCATGCTATTTTGACTCACATGACAGCACCTTTAGATGAATATTATTAATGTATATTGTATTAAAAGCATATAATTGAAAATTGTGTAACAGAAAATAGATGTAAATTACGTACATGGGCTTTCAATACATATATAATACTTTATATATGCTATTAATAAAGCACAATTAAATGCAGTTAAAAAGTTGAAAAATTAGACAGCTAGACATAAAAAGTGAATTGAAAATTGAGTAAGTTTTCTTTTGGCATTGCCAAATTAACAAACAAAAGTATCATAAATTAGTAATCCGTAGAGAAAAATACACATCCCCATGGAGCATACTCTTTATTTGCCTTCCTGTCAATGGAATTTAGCTGGGCTTCCAGTATATTTATTGTTCTGTGTTTTTTCAAACTGCTATTTGTTTTACTTAACCTTATTTACATTTTTATTGCAGAGCCGACTGGGACCACTATAGCCTAAAGGCTGATGTTTCCTTAGCCCAACCTATCAACCTTCGAGGTCTATACAAAATCAATGGCAAGGTCTTAATTCTTCCAATTCAAGGAAATGGAAAATGTAATCTCACATTAAGTAAGTTATAGTTTATGAACCGACTACTAAAATAATTGGGGAGAACCAGAAAGAGAATACTTGATATTATGTGTAACCTCTGTATTATGTGTAATATTTGATATAAAATGTGTAGGTTTCTAGAACCTTAAGTGCATAAAATGTATTAAAAGCTTGTAAGGTTAAATGATGTGAAAATTAAACTAGTAGGAATTGAAAGAAACACATTTTTAATACCATACATTTACTTTTTAATTAATACAAAAATAATACATGGAAATCTCAGTCTTATTAATTTTCACAAAAGAAATTTCTGTTAAGATCATGTGTTGATCATGAAAACTTCAATAAACAAGATTTTTTCTTACATCTTAAATTATCTGATTAATTGGTTATTAATTTAATTAAATTTTACATTTTATTTACAAGGCTCTTGCACTTTATTAACATATTGATGGTTTGTATAAGATTTTACATTATATCAATGATATCACTTTAAGTTATCAAATTACTTCATACATGTATACATAATTTATTATAGTATGTCTATTTGTCACATTATTATAAAAGTTGTCACAACTAGAGTTTCTAGTTTCTAATACAATAATTTCATTAATAACTATTTTAATTGTCTCCTATATATTTATATTCCTTAAAATTTTATAATTATTATAAAATTAACTTTTGAAAAAGGAAAATAGGTTTCAAATTATGCAAGCAGAAACTGCATTCGAATAAAGCAATGCAATATGATTCTGGTTCAAATTTAAAAGATGAAATGCAACATAAAACTGATGTAACTTATATCAACAATAATATAATGTCTTACAACACTGGACATAATAAATAATAATACTGGTGAAAATTTTAAGTATATCCAAAACAAAATGTTTAAAATATAACTTGATTGATTAACTGGTTTCTCATTGCTCCAAGCTGACAGTCAAAAAGTAGCCATCTTTATACTGTACTTTTAGAAAATGTAATATTATCTAATTAAAAGTAAAACTTTATGTTTTAAAATAATCAAATAACCTTTAGTCAAACAATATTTTTTTAATTCAAATTTTAAAACCATTAGATGCTATTTTCTTGTATTTTTGTGCGGCATAGTAAATATTTTGATTGCTTTTAAATTCAAACCGCAAAGTTCGTTAAATGTCACTGCTAAAAACAGTTTAGTTGACAACTTCAAGAGATTGCAATCAAAAGGGTTGTTTACCAATTTACATGGAAGGCAATAATTTGTAAAAATGCCCTAAAATAAGTAGAGTAGAGGGTCTATAGTAATGTATAATCCAATACATTAGTAGAGTAAGTTTGCATCGTTTTAGTTAAGAATGATTTATACCTTTGAGACATGATGTAAATCAGTTTGTTCTTTAACAAATAAATACTATTTTTATTCCATTTTCAGCTGATATCAAAGCCAAGATTGACATAAAAGGTAAAGAACTGATAAAGGATGGAAGAATCTACATGGAGATTAAAGATTTCATACTTACATTCACAACATCGAGGCTTTACTTGGATTTTGAAAATCTTTTTAATGGTGATAAAGCTTTAGGTAGGTGTTCTTTGTCACTTATTATTAATGTTAATAATATTAATACTACATTATAAAAGATTTACGTTTTTTTTTTGTTTTTTTTTTTACTATTTAACTCAAAACCTACTTACTTATTAGATTTTTATTAAACTGTTATTAAAGTGAAAACTTCTATTGGCCCGTTGGGCACTTTCGCTTGACTATGTTTCTAAAATCTCGCATCACGCAAACTTTTTGAGTAGACACAAGTCAGAGCGTTGAGAGGGAATAGACGATACATAGTATATAATAATACGTTATTATAATATTAATATATTATAATAAGTATGCGAAAATAGTGACCATTATAATGTAAGCATTATTTATTTAGTGACTAATGATTTTGAGTTAGGTATTAGTGTATCTACATAGAATTCTAAGAATAATTTAATATGTAAGGGACAATTATAATAATTATTATATTTGTGCGTTTTAAGTTTTGTAAAGTAGATTGAATTTTGTCTAACTGAAGTAAGTTTACACAAAAGTTTACATTTTGTATTGTACATTTTGACAAAGTAATATTTTACATTGTTTTATTTTATTGAAACTTATTATTACTCGCTTAAATGTAACATTTAGCTTCACATTACAACAATGGAGGTCATACAGGTACACATTAATGGAGTATCTATTCCTCACAGAGTAGTTCCTTCTAGGCCAGATGGCCAATGCTTATTCTACTCTTTGGCTTTGTACATGACACGATTCAGTGGGGTTTGTGGTGAGGACCAGAGTTGATAGTCATGTTTCAAAAAATTGGCGCAGGTTCAAACCATATACTTTAAAAGTAACAGGAGATATTTATTCAACAATAAAAGAATATATCACTGATATGAGCAAACCGGTGACTTTTGGAACCTCCTGTGAAATTCAAGCAGCATCCGAAATATAGGTGAACAGAGATGGTTATTTGTTGTGGAAGAGTTTTGGCGAACTGATTGAGGGAGTAGGGAGGCTAAGGTTAACTGGGGAACTGACGAGGGGTTTACTGGGGAACTGAATTGATATTCTCATTCCTCTCACACCTTCTTTACCTGACAACTCAATGGATATTAGTGTGGAGGAAATAGAGTCTCAAATAATAGTAATAACTTCCAACCCTATCAGAACAGTGTACATCATCATCTGATGCAGTTCAGTCGCATCCAGAACAAATACCAAAAAAACGAGGAAAAAATACGAAAGCGTTTTCTAATACAAATCGCATAAAAGCACATAGGCAAGCGGTAAGAAAACCACTGTCTCAAAATACACTTATAATCAGCTAAAATACTTTAAGATGTAACATTTGCTGTAGGTAACCATATTATTGCAATAGCCAACATTGTCCTGTCAGCTAATAGTATATATAGACAAGTAGGCCTAAGCGTGTGAATAGGGAATAGACGATACATAATATATTATAATACAATATTATAATAATTATCCCTTACATATTGAATTATTCTTAGAATTCTATTGAGAGTGCATACACTAATACCTCACTCAAAATCATTAGTCACTAAATAAATACTGCTTACATTATAATGATCACTATGTTTCGCATACTTATTAAAATTATAATATTATTACATAATAATATTATAATTATGCAATTTCAAAATATGATATAATATTTTTTGACAATATACTGACTTGTGTAATTTGTTGACCTTTATTCTCCTCTGATATTAATACTGATAAAAATATAAATCGTTCATAGAAGTTATCACTTCCAACGTGTGGTCTTAAGCACCCAATGTTTTTTTTTAAGCATTGCTTTCTGAATGCAATTGTTTCAAATAGGCTGAATGATTGAAAAATTAAAACCGTTTTATGGAAAATCTTTAGTTTGTGTGCTTTTTTAAAGTGGATAAACTGTTAAAAATAGAAAGCTTGGCTCTCTTGTGGCTTAAATTAATTTGTATTTCTTCTAAACTGTCATAAAGAAAGATATCACATCACATGTAAGTCCTGAAGTGGATTTCCCAAAAGATGTACCTTCAGGATAAGAAATCTGCATTCAAATAGTACAAGTATTTAACTAAAAATGAACTGACAAAGAAGTATATTTATATATATAGAATGATTGTATACTTTATATGCTCCTACTTAAACAATAAAAACTAAACCAGTTTGCAGGTTCACTAATTAATTAATAAGGCAGTTGTTTTTCTTTCCCTCATAATTTTGTGTTTTTATTATTTTATTTTATTCAATGTAAATACACTTAGTTCTTGATGAAACTCTTTATCAATAAATCTTTGTAGAATAAAACTTGAACAAAATCTCACAACTATTTCTTATTTACTTAGTTATAACTCATTTTATAGTGAGTTATAGTTTTATTATTGTAGCATTGTAGCTCATGCAACACTGAAAATGTCACATAGTCGTTGAAATGTATTTGAGTAAACAATAAACGAATTAGTTGTAAGATTTTATGATTAAGTTTTATTCTATCAAGTATACCTTCTTACAAGTCAAGCACAATATTTATTTAACCATATTAATGGATGAAATTACTACAGAATAATATCAGTTTCACAAATATTTACATTTTTGTTACAATTGTTTCACTGTTACATACAGTTTGGTTACTGGTTGAAATTTTACAATATTTATTTATACGAGTATAATATAAATGTGTGTGTGAGGAAGTAAACAACTAACAAATATATAGAACTTATTTTAATAAACAAAAACTATAAAAGAAGGTTATCAACTCTTCTAAAGACTTTTCCTTTGCTGATCAATACCAACTTAACTGAATAGCAAACCCTTTATATTATTTATTGAAATAAATACTGTGCAATTTTAACTAATACATATATTTTATTGCTGCATATGTGTAAGGGAGCAAACTAGAAACATGTAGAAATAAATTTAACAAAGAAAACCTATCAAATAAAGGAGTTTCTCCACCTCCCTTTTACTTAGGTCAACTCCTTTGGTAGAAATTCATTCACCAGTCTCAAACAACTGAATCCTCATTATTGTCTTAAAGTTAGCTTTTTTAATAGCTTCAAGTGTGAACGAATGTAAAAATGAATTTGTTTTTTCCAGTGAATATTCCTTTAGAAAATGGCGATTTTATAGTTTTGTGCAAATATACTGAATTAGGATTTTCTAACAATACAAAAGTGGTTAAAATTTACTGAGTAGAACTCTAGAAAAGCCTGATTAGGTCATTACAGTTATGTATTTATTTTATTATTTTTACTGTGCAATGAAAGTGTGTTATTAATATTTATAAATAATGATAAAATAATATAAATATATAATTGATTCTTTCCAGGTGACAACATGAACTTGTTTCTGAATGAGAACTGGTCAGATATCCTGAAAGAACTCCAACCAGCAATCGAAGAATCTCTGGGCGCAGTTTTTTTCCAAATTGCCAACAGAATCTTTCTCAGAGTGCCATTTGACGACATTGTACCTAAATGATTTTTGTAGATTAGTATATTTTTAAATCTTTGGCCTAAATTATTATAAAATGTGGTTAAATTTATACAATTGGTAGTTTCTTTAGAAAACTGAGCAAAGTAATAAGGAAAAAATATTTTTTATACAAAACCAATAACATTAAGGTTATTTTATGTTTTAAATTTTACTGTACTAAAACATAATTCTCTTCTCTTTTTTAACATTTTTATTAAACCCTTCAGTTTGAAGTTTTTTTGTATGAAGAATTCATCCAGTCATCCATACACAGAAGGTTTTGACACAATGTTGTGAAAGACTTTTTGGCAAGTGTGTTCAGCCTATAATTTTCTCATTTTTTAGGATATAAAAAATGAAGAGTTATTTAAATAAAAGATGGTCCAAATTTGTTGAGCAAAATAAAATCAAAACATTGAGTCTCAAAATACAAATTAAAAAGTTAAATTTTTCTCGAAAAACAGTTTTTTCTTAAATCTGAATTCTACAGCTTTAAGTTAATGTGATGCATTGTTTAAAAGGACATTGAATGGTAAATTCAACAATATACTTATTATTTCTATTCAAAGTTATTATTTAACAATGAATTTTTTATCTAAACATTTTAAGCTAAAACCAAGTACATTGACTCCCAATTATTGTTTCTTTTCTAAGTCATAAATACCTACATTTTGGCTTTTTGTTCCTAATTTACTAGAGGTAGGATAATTAATATTTAAATTTTGTAATGTAAAAAAATAAATATTTCACTCATTATGTTATACAACTAATCTCATTGCCTCCACCTCTCTTATCATTGTGTAGAAATAGTCACGAAAAGTTAGTTGTGTAGGAGAAGAGTCTAGAAAAGTATTTATGGATGTTTATAAAAAAAGTTATTTTCATTTTATTTTACAAGAACTGATATTGAAGATCATTTAATTGTAAGTTATTGTAAATATGATAGTTTTTTTTTCTCTCTCTCGCCAAATATCTTTTTTTACTAGCAAATACAGGATAATATAACAGACCACCAGTGCTTTGCACAAAGCGAACAAACAAATCAGACTAGACTCTCGTTTCCACTGAAACTCTACTATTTTTTGTTTAAAGAATTGAGGAAAATATTTTTTTCAAATCCCAGTTTTGCTAAAAACAGATTTTGTGTGAGTTAATTTTTTGAAAAATGTCAAAACATGCGTCGAGTTTTACACCATTTAAAGCTCTAAACATTCTCAAAAAAGTTCTAAAACACTTGGTCCCGTTTAAAAATTGTGACCCTAAACTTACAAAATTTGGTATTTGTAATTACTTTACTAAACAGTTTTATTCTCAGATACCAAAATGTTACTAAATATTGCAAATGGTATAAAACCTTCTAAACAATGGCCATATAGTCCACGTTTACATAACATTAAACAAATGTAGCTTTTCATAGAAATGAAAGACTCAGCCATTTCTAAGTTTTCAAATGGTTTATAAATCGTTGGTTGTATTGGTTTATCCGAAATTTGACTATATACAATCATGTTTATGTTATTTTTTACTTTTTAAATTTAAATTTTAAATAGGACAAGATAAAAATAATGATCAAATTTCAAATTAAACCAATATAACCGACTATTTATGTGCATGACAGTTTTCCGTTCTGTGAGTCCCACTAATGCCTTTTCTTTATAATTATGTTTAACCTTGTTCATATTTCCAACCATTTCAAAATAGTACAAAAACAAGATTTTTATCTCTTGCAACTTTCTTCTTTTAAGAAATGTGCTCACAGATAAAATAAATACAGTAAATGTATAAGTCATTACATTCCGGAAAAAATATGATTACGAAATAATAATTATGGTCTTAAAGCTTTAAAACATATAATAATTTGTATAATGGCTTACTTTTTCATGTTTTTAGATGTTGACATTTTTCTGCTTGTTAAGGAATAACAAATAAAGAGGAAAACGGAAACGAAGGGGTGGATGGGTGTACTATTCTAAAAACATCAACATTAAAATCAACTGTTAAAATAAAAGTTTACAAAAATGGCAAACTAGATACATTTAAATCCAATTATCTTCAAACAGCCTTAAGAAAACTACATTGAATTAAACTCTTAGTATTGCCTAAGAAAATTTAATTTAGTTCTTTATCTAAAACTTTCTCACAGGCAAAATTTTTCCAACCAAAAAATCAAACAAAAATCCTTACAGGTTAACTTAATCACTAAACATTGTAATGGAATGGAGGAAGGTTTAATAAACATATGTAATAGTCAATTTAAATATTACAGTAGGCCTACTTTTTGGAAGGTAAACTATTTGCGCAAAGGTTGGCGGAGTTTCAATTTATTACGGTAGTGAGCCAATTGAACGTAGTGAGAGTAGCGTTTTAAAGTGAAGCCATTTAATGTAGAATTGAAGGACTGACATTTTTTGCTTGGTTAGTAGCAAAATGTCTGGGAGTTAAGAACTTTCGCCTTACAGTACCAATCTTCTTTCTTGAAAATGATGTTAGGAAGAATACTATGTGGGGATTTGAAATAAAGAAACAATGCACTTTGTACAAAAAAACGTATAGCATACTTTATTAAAAAGAACAAACGACTATACAATCTGTAAAATATAAATAATGAAAGTGTTCTTGTAGCCATGAGCTCTCGGAGATAGTTGATAGGCGAGTTCAGACCATCAGGCTTCAAACTAATATTCCTGGTGTAATTTGTTGTATTGAGAAAAAAAAACAGTTACAACACTTTAAGTCGGCCGATTAACATGGGACAAACAAACAATTGTTTGAATTATGATAAATAACGATACAGTATCGAGTTTTTTCTCAAATAATGATTATTTATTACATTATTAAATATGAACTTCTCTAGTACATTTTTGTAGCTTTATTAAACCACATTAGTAATGTTAATTCAACTAAGAAAGTTTATAATGCTAGTACAGCTCAAAGTTGGCCAAATGTAATCAAATTTGGTATCAAAATTATCAGGAAAGTATTATGAAACGAAATATGATATCCTTTTTTCATTTTCACTTAAGACATACAGAATTGTAATTTTATACTAGAGTATGCTACCGGTTCACTCAAGTGGCATTAATGAGGGTCAGTTTTATGGCGGGCGAGACCGACCCTAATTACCCACCCTCCTTGCCTCAACTTAACTTGAGACGGGCTTTAGTAGAATTGTGTAAAAATTGTATGACAAATGCTCTGTTAGATTCGGGATCAGTAAGGAGTATAATATCCCCTATCTTTACAAAAACTAAAATCGCTTAATGTAGTTATACAAGAGGTTAAATCGGATTGCTTAACTGCTAAAGACGAAAAGTTGAAGCAGTTCAATCTTGCCTATTTAGTTCATTTTAAAATCGAACACTGTAGGTGGAATTTTGAAATTTTAGTGGCACACAGCTATCCTTTCCTTTAAGGCTCGGCTCTCCACATTTAAAACTACGATATTGGGTACCAATTTCAATGTTAAATAACCAAAACATACCTTCACTATTAAGCATATTTTTGTGCTGTTTTTGTTAAAAAACGAAAGCTGTATTTTTTTCCTTAAAGTAAAATAGATTGTGGGTGTTGATTGCTAAGGATTTTTGCAATATCTCTTTTTGCAACTGAGAAAAAAATTAATAAAGTTTACTATTTTTTACTATTTATATCATACTTTTATGAAAACAATAAAACGGTTTCAGAAAATGTATTCGGCAATCAACATCCGCATATGACAGTACTTCAAAATGAAACCAAATTTTTAAATTTATTCCACGAATTAATGGAAAAAAATTACTTATTCTGTAGCATTGCTCTTATGGGAATCAGATTCAATATGGCGGGCAGGGAAGCGCCCCCTTACTCATGGGTTCCAATTTTTCCCTTAAAAGTAGAAATTCCCTCATACTGGATAATTGCAAAGGCACCTTCATTCACTTTTAGTTTTTAAAAGGCTAAACCGAATTAAGTCTTACAGATCTAACTAAATACAAAAATGCATTAAAGGACTATGTCCCTGCCAAAAGTCCGCCCTATCAACTAGCCCCTGCGAAAATGAATTTTTGAGAGAGCACATCAGAGATCTTCTAGATAAAGGAGAAGTAGGAAAAAGCATTTTAAATTATTCATCACCTGTTTTTTTATTTCAGCTCCTGGAGATGAACCCTGGATGATTATAGATTATCCTAAGCTTAACCAGCATATAGTAATTGAAGACATGTTTTAATTAGTTTTTGGGAGCCAAGTACTTCACTGTGTTTGATCTCAATTCTGCCTATCATCAAACCCACTCACCGAGAGTTTCAAACTTCTCACCAGTATTTGTACACCCTTGGATGCTCTACCAGTTTACACGAGTCCCATTTGGACTAAGTACTGATGCTCAAGTTTAAAAAAGACTTCTAGACCAAGTTTTCTCAGACATCGAATTTAAATTTCTTTTCAACTACCCTATTTAGATCAATATTCATACCCAGTCGATAACTATATCTTATCCCATTTCAGAGATACTAAGGTATTTGTAAAATTCACATACAGACTGACAGACAGAAAACAGATCGAGATAGGATACTCATGTTATATTGTATTATTTGCTTGTTTTTAACTGACAAATAATACCATAAAGTGTCAGATGGTCAAAGCTGGACACCTTGTATAACTGGAATAAAATATATTACTAAACAGTCTATTTTTATTGAGATTTAATTTATTAACCAAATATATTTGTATAATAGTCTTACAACAAAACTAAAACCATGCAAGTTGA
>JAGFPH010004208.1:61534-78579 GCA_018207615.1 Philaenus spumarius
CTGAAGACGATACCAGATTCCAGGTATCGAAATATTGTGTTTCTTTTTTGTTTCACCAACGATGGCAAATGTCCGCAATAACACTTTAAACTTTGTAAACAATCCATCGTCAACAACGAACTTTAAACAAAAAATAATGAACAAGTTGAAAACAGTGAGAATCGTCATACGATGACTTAAGTACAACTAATATTCTGATTATTTAACAAAAGGGTGGGTGGGTGGTCCGTGATGCCGTAAGATAACTGATAATATATGAAGAAGAATGTTTAGGCCATGAAACTCCTTACGGCTTCCGGTTGCCAGTCTGGGACACGGCGGGTCCATAGGTGGTGGATAATGGTAAGACTCTGACTCTCCAACAAAAACAAAAGAATAGTAATGATAAGAGCCAACGGAAAGAAAGAGAGTTAAGGGAAATTCCCTCCCCAACCAAAACTGGCAAATCAAGAACTCAAAAAGAAATGCTCTGCTGGGTTTTTTGGACCCCTTATTATTTGATTAGTATTCCATACCTCCCAGACCCTCCCCCTCACCCCCCCCCTCGTATAAATCAGGTATGAGGGGCGCAATTGTTTGAAGTGCCTAGGGCGCTAGTGAGGTTAAAAACGGCCCTGATGACTATTCTACCTAATATTACATTAACTTGACTAATATATTATCAGACATTGAAAAGAAATGGTTGGTTAGTCAAAGGGGAAAGACAAATATTTGTATGCTAGCAACTAATTTTTTTAACAGTTAGGCCTACAGCTTTTAAAAAAATCACTACTAGCGCTAAGTTCTATCTTTTTCTTTATAATTTTATTTTTATTAAGATAATATTTAGGATTTAAATTAGTAATAAAACTATCAGAACAAATATACACGAGTTTATGCCTACTATCATTGTATTTGGATAACCTAATAGAACTCTGATCCAATGCAATATTTCGTTCCACTGGAAATTCGACGATAGTGGCGCTATCTATTGGGGAAACGACGGAAGCTGTGTGAAACACCAATGCTACCAATCATTTCTCCCTAGCGCTACCTGGCGGCGCAATCATGCACTATTTTTGCGACAACCTTTTTTTTGGCACACAGTCCCTGAATACATGCAAGATCTATTTTATTATTCATGATCTATGCTACTATCCACTCTTTCTGATAAAGGGAAACAGTTCCTTTTATCGGTGTTTTTATAATAGGGCAAAGCATTTTATCTTTTTTTTTCAATGAACGAACCAAAATCTTCAATTTCAGTCTTACCTATTTCTACAGTGAAAATATTAAAAGTTTAAGATGACATACAAGTTTGTTTCTTCACTTTTTTCAGTAGAAATGTTATGAGCAATTAACATAACGTACAAATATGTTTTTTCACATTGTTTTCAGTAGAAATAAGAATAACAAACTTCTTTTGTTATATTAGTAGTGGTATGATAGGATTGTTACATATTAGGTTTGCTTATATAATGGAAATACAGTATGTAAGTAAAGTCATGCGATATAAACATTTTTTTAACACAAAAAGCATTAACGGCCATCATTGCTGACAAGTTTTACTTTCTCACTATACTATAGTATAGAGAAAGTATAGTGATCGCAAAAAAATCGATGTTGAGATTTTTGTGGAAATATCCGTTTTGGGACCCCCTGAGTCCAAAAAAGTGGTTTTTACAAAATGTCTGTCTGTATGTATGTCTGTATGTATACAAAGCTAGAGAGAAGACTAGTCGATCGATTTCAACCAAATTTGCACCAGACATGTCCAGTACGCCTGTATAGATGCACGAAAAACGGTTTTGAAAATTTTTGAAAATCAACCCCCTTTTTGACAAAAAAACCCCCAAAAAATCAGTTATTATTTTTTTGTAAAAAAAACGGCTCTAACGATTTTGATAAAATTTTGCTTATTTGTAGTCCTTAATGTACCCTACCATATGCAAAAAACCGCATCTTTCTAAAAATTCTCGTTTAGCTAATAATAATAATAACTGATTTTGGAGGGTTTTTTGGCCATAAAGGGGGTAGTTTTTCAAAATTTTTCAAAACCTTTTTTCGTGCATCTATACAGCCCTAATTTACGTGTTTGGTGCAAATTTGTTCGAAATCGATCGAATAGTTTTCTCTCTAGATAATAATAATAATATTTATTAGTTAATCTCCTACTTTAAATCACCTCTCCTACCCCACCTACAATTATGAAGTCACAGTGAATCTGTTTAATAATTTAAATATGTTTGTGAGAAAATAAGTGCCAGTTCCTGGTACCGTTTATTTGGCTAGCATCTGTTAAGCTCAGCATTGATACCAGTAGCCTATGTATTTCCTTTTTATAAGATGAAAGCAGTAGTAAACTACAATATACCCAAACGTTAGTTTAGAGGATAAATTAATCTGTCACATATTTGTTGTAAGCAAATCTTATATGGGTCTAATTCTGGGAATTTTCTAACAATAATAATACAAAACTATGCGAACTATAGGTTAATTAATTCATGATTAAACTTGACTGTCATATTTCTTATTTGTAGGTGAAGAATGGGTGACAGATATAATATCCACAGCCAACTTGAGCATCTTCAGTCAAAATACATCGGCACAGGACATGCGGACACTACAAAGTTTGAGTGGCTTGTGAACCAGCATAGAGATTCTTTCTCTTCTTACATGGGACATTTTGATATGTTAAATTATTTTGCAGTCAGTGAGAATGAAGCAAAAGCAAGAGTTAGGTTTAATTTGATGGAAAAGATGCTACAGCCTTGTGGCCCTCCTCCGGAGAAACCTGAAGATTAATTGTGCAAGTTATTTTTAACAGTTTAAACATTTTACTATTGCGAACGAAAATAAAGTCAATGTGAATACATTTTTAATAATTATAGTCTTAAAATTTCTGTATTCGTTTGTTTTTGTTTTTTGTTGAGAGGGTTTTTATATTTTATAAGGAAATATATTTTCAGTCCTTTTCTACAAATTATTCATTGAAATAAATTTTAAACTTAGGCCTACAATGTTGTTTGTTTTTATTGTTTTTTATCGAAGTAAAATCTACCAACTTGTAATAATTCAAAATATCCTTCCATAATAATAATCAATCGAATGAATAAGAAATAAAGTCATTCTAAACTAAACACGCATGAGTGCGAGAGAGACAGAAAAACCTGCAATTGAAGTCCATTCATGTATAATATGAACCAACGACATCTAGCGGCCAGGATCGCAAACACTAAATTAATAACATTGAAATACCCGACTTTCGACAACATTTTGTATAATTAAAATTATTTCCCGACCTTGTATCTATCCCTTTCCTACATCAGAATATATCTAAATCAATCGACCAATCCATACCAATTATAATATCAATTCAATAACAAAGCAATCAACCGAAATTTACATTTTAAATCCAACCGAAACTAGGCCGATATACAAAATCTAGGCCAAGTCAGAAATAAAACAATCCCAACGAAACCAAGTTTCAAAGTAAAAAAGGAACACAACCGTCAGATAGAACGGAAAATTCTACATATAAAATGTCTTTATTAAAATCCCAGAAGAAGTACCATTAAGCCGATATAATTAGTCAAAGGTAACCTGAATGTCAGCTATCGTCTAAAACAGACGTAGGCCATATTTGTTAGACTCCGCCCACGATCACGTAATTGCCCGTACCTTCACGGAACCAAATTTGAAATGCCGAATGTATAATTTTAGTTGTAAATATTAGATGTTAAGGAATAATTTGTACAAGGAGCTATTTTAGGTATTTTTATTTAATAATTTATTTAATCAATTTCTGTTTCCTTTTATCATTCTGTATTATTTGTAAAACTAAATTACCTCAAAATTTAATTAAAATTACACAAAACAAACACTCAATAGGCTTTAGAAAAAAAAAAAAACAATTTAACACAACAATTAAATCCCCAGAAAATGTGAAATTTATCAGGGCTTATGTACCAGTTCCTAAGGGCCAAAAGCAAGCCAATTGGATTTCTAGCAGTTTTAATGGTTGTTGAGACTCCAAAGAAGGCAGACGTGTGACTAGACCTCTCTAGAATACTACAAGAGTGAAGCCTATTTTAGAAGTGATAATTAACTGTTCCACTTTAACTAAATAACTTTTGTTTGTTTTATAGTGAAGTGAAGTAATAATTATTCATAATACTACGCACAAGAAGAGAACCTTATAAACTGGGTGAGACTAATCCAATTCAGTAAATTAATTAATTGGTGATACAGTTTTAAAACAATCTATTGGTTTCATTTTCGAAGTAAAATAACTTATTTATTCAAACTTTTAAAAGCTAATCTAACCTGAACATGAACTGAGCAAGAGATTTTGGACTATAAATAAGAATTTGCATTTTCCATATATTACACTCACAAACACCTAGGCTACACTATTCATACTTTTCCACGTTTCAATTAAAATCTTTTATATTTAAGTAATTTTTATTTGATAATTAATTTGTTTCATAAAAAATTGGGAAGAGTCGGCACTGACCCCCCCGAGATAACAGTGATATAAGAGATAATCAATTCTCTAGAACAATTAACAGACATTTAATTTGAGCTAACCTGTAAATATTAACTGTATCTAATTTGATCTTCAATCATTAATAAATAATTTGTGATATTTGTAAACTTGTGTCCTCAATTTAATCATTTATTAGATTGTTGAAATTATAAGAAATAAGAAATTATCAATCATTACATTGTAATTTGGATCATAACTTGAGGCATATTATAGTAAACTGTTCTTGAATAGTAAATTTATATTAACTGTTGTAATTTTGCTCACAAAGTGAGGCCTATTGCGCTTATAAGTAAGCAGATAACTTAAAGATTTCATAATATTTATTGTGATTTGACGCTACAACGTGTGGCTAAATAAAGCTACCAAGTAATTAGAAAGAAATTAGCTAAAATTTATTGTAAATTGGCGACCAATGTGACGGCTTACCTCAAATAACTCCTTATTTTAAATAGACATAAGATTATTATCTTAATATTTGTTGTATATAATTTAAGTTATTTTAACTAAAATGGAAAACCAACAAGCCTATAACCTCAGATCTAATGTAAACCTCACCCAAAGGGCTCAAGAGTCGCAAGGCTTGCCTGATATTTACTCGTCCCGCTGAAACGAAGATGTGACCGCGGAACAATTAGGCGAAACGATGGAAGGGTCGCGGATTCCTGATAAAAGCAACCGCCGGATGGAAGACGTGTCTGTAGGAGAACGGAGTTTAAGGGAAGAAAATTTTGACGATCTTATAGGCGAACCCCAGCCGGATAACACAAATTTTAGGGCAAGTCTTGAGCCAGATACAATAAATCCAACCAACGAAGCAACCCCATCTCGAACTTCGACCCCACCCTTAACGCTTGAAGACATGTTTTTTAATATTAGCCAACAATTCCAATACCTAAACCAACAAATATCTGGTACGAATCAACAATTTAATCAACAATTCAAACAAATTGACCAAAGAATTTTAGACGCCAATCAACAACTCAATCAACAAATATCACACACAAATCAACGATTAGAACAAAACCTTAAACAACAAATTTTAGATAACGATAACAAATCCACCAAACAATTGAAACAACAAAATTTAGATCCGAACAAAAATCCGAAAAACAAATCTCACAATTAGTTACAGAAGTACGAACGCAATATGCTTATATTAAAGAAGAAGTTACTTACGCACAACAACAAACTAAAGCCCAATTCAAATTACAAATTGAATAACATACAGAACACTTAAAATTACACGTCTCTGAAACACAAGAACAAACGAAAGAAGAATGTAAACAATTAGTCGAGAAAAACTGCCGCGAGATTACTAATACGTAACAGGAAGAAAGATTTCGAACACAAAAAATTGAAATAGAGCATAATCAACAAATTGACCAGCTCGGACAACTTGTATCAACCAATAACGAACGTGTCGAAAAGTTAGAAAAAATCGTAAAGGAGGACCAAACCCTGTCTTCAAAAAATATTAACGTAATTTGCGGAAGACAATTTGGTGTGGCTGCCGATAATAATATCCCCAAGTTCTATGGGAGGGAACACAACCCCACGGAGATCTTGCAAAAAATAAAGAAGTTCCACGAGAGAAGGATGACATTTAGTCACGATAGCGATTCGATTACTCACCTAACAGACAATCTAGAAATCTGCTTAGAGGGACACGCATCCAGATGGTTCAGTTTGATTAAAAACGATATAAATTGCTGGGATGATTTCCAAGAGTACTTGAAAACAAATATTGGAGCCGAGAGATCCAGAGAGGAATCAAACATATGATGGAGACGGAAAAGTTTAGGCAAAATGGAACACTGACCCGTGCTGAGTACTTCATGGAGCGAGTCATCACTCTAAAGGCCATGAATCCACCCCTATCCGAAGATGAGATTGTCACCTGCCTAGCGGAACATTTCGAAGAGATTATCCAGGACGCAAGGAGAGTCCAGCGGATCGACGGAATAATGGAATTTATTTCACTACTCCAGAGGGATGATATCAAGGATAATCAGAACAAAACCCATCGAGAACAACACCCTATATCACCCCCAATTCGCAAAAATCCATCTCAACCCCGTGAAACACACTTTAGCCCCCGAACAACTTTCCAATTCACCCCTCCACCGAATTTTCAACCCTATAACCGATCAAATAATTTCCAACCATAAAAATATCGACCTCAACCCCCAAATAGAAACTACCAGAATACACCCACACATTTTTCACCCCCTCAACAACCCCGAAACCGAAATTTTAACCCCACTTCTGTCCAACCCTACCGCAACAACTACCCCAACACTTCTAGACCCCCATTCCAACCCCCTAATGCACCCCGATATCAGAACTATCCGACCCCTGAACAAGTTAACGTCTGTCACGCCGTAGCAGAACAAATTAAACCCCCGACCCCACTTATTACATGTTCATCCCCTACGGATTCTTCAAAAAACTAAAAAGCACAGAAAATGTCCTAGGCCTACAAAACGATATAAATTACTCCCCCATACCCCCAGATAACACAACGCGACATTATCCCTGTGCACCACGAACATTTCGGAAATATTAGGCCTAACCAAGAAAATAAGAATAATAACAACATCCCCAAGGAAACGATCGTAATTAGCACAATGTATTGTGATCGAGAATTCCTACTTGAGGAAAATCAAACGGAAAAAAGTTTAACTGCAAATATAAATCATATTAAATGTCCTGAAATCCCCATACAAATCGGAGCAATGAAAACTCTAGCTTTAATTGATAGAGGATCAAATGTAACCTGTTTATTTCAACAATGGTTCCTAGACCATAAAGACAAAATGGGAAAATATGAAGAGTTACCCACAACAAAATTACATACTGCTGTAGGAACAAAGACCCGAAGGGTATCTAAAACAATAATGATAAACATGAAAATAGAAAAGGAAGAAATATGGATTAATGCATTAATTGTGCCGAATTTAATTAGAAACATAATTTTAGGAATGGACTGGATAGTAAATACAGAGATGGAAATAAATTTCTACATGAAAGATATAAATAAGAAAATAAATGATAATCAAATCGTTATGAAGTTTGAGGAGGTAAACTAAGAAGGAATTTTATGCTATACTGTTAAGGAAAACGCACATAATAATGACACAATGAATAAAAATGAAGAAAATGATAATGTAAACAAATTTAATCTAACACGTGGCACAAATAGCCCCACAATTATTTTAGACGAGCACTATTAAATAGCCCCACTATAGACAGCACCTTAAGAGAAAATCATAATCTAAGACCAGAACAAAAATTTGAGCTAACCAAATTATTACTAAATTATAAACACATTTTTTCGGACGCCCCAGGACTTTGCAATAAATACACCCATTCGATCAAAATTAGAAAAGGTAAAAATTTTAAAGGACAATTTTACCCGGTACCCCTAATGTACCAAGAAGCGGTAAATAAAGAAATAAAGAGGATGCTAGATTTACAGGTTATCGAACCATCCCAGAGTAATTTCATCAACCCTATCATCCCCATAATTAAAAAGGATGGAGAAATACGCCTTTGCCTAGACGCAAGAAAGGCAAATGAAATCACTGTTCCCGACTATGAACAAAATCGGAGCATCAACGAAGTATTAGCAAAAGGAGCGAATGGCAAGTGGTTAAGTACCATTGATCTCACCGCCTCCTACTGGCAAGTCCCTTTGGCAGAAGAGTCGCGAAAATATACTGCTTTTCAATTTAGAGGACACACCTATCAATACACTGTAACCCCATTTGGAATTTCTACATCGCAAACTGTTTGTTGCAGATAATAACAAACAAAAATTTTAATATAATGGAAATATTTAAGTTAAGATGGATAATGAAAATATTATCAATGAAAACATTCATAACTTATCAGACATAATATTCAAAAACTATAAAATGTTGAAGAAAAACTAACAAAATACACCAGAGCGAATGATAAGAAAATGAAGTAGGGTGTGGTTAAATATATATAAAAAATTCCCTCTCAGATAATTTCAGTATCATAGACGTTCTAGAAGATGGAATGTCTTCAAAACACGTAACAAACGTAATTCATAAGAGAACGCTAGGATTAGTAGTAGATTGTACTCAGTTTAATGATGCTAAATTATTAATAAAAAATAGATGATTATTTTTAAAAAAACAGCAGTTTCTGTTGGTGGGTCGTTGCATGTCATTTCAACCACACGTGACACCCCACCATCTCTTATTTTGATGAAACTTGGCATGGTTGTATTTATTGTTGTAAGTAACCATGCCAAATTGTTTTGCTCTATCTCTAATGGCTTAGATTTTACAGCCTCTTAAAGTTTTGGATTTCTTGCAATGTTTATCTTTCGGTCACAGAAAGTTAAATTAGTTTTCCTTTGAAAAATGTATTATATCAAAGCCCACTAAAGAATACCGGTGCGAGGCGGCCAATAGGATGGGCGCGCAGCGTTGCCATATCTACTAGCCTCGAACACTCCTGGTATTTACCACTAAAGGCTTGATCGCACAGTTTAAATTTAAAGAATTATAAATGCGTTGAGTCAACCGCAGTCAGTTAGAAGCGTGGGAAGAACGTGACAACGTCGCACTACAGCAATTGGAGCGTTCAAGTTCTCGGAGAACACAAGCCCGTCCCTCAACGGTATTCTTTAGTGGGCTTTGATATAGGTAAATCTTCTTAGTTACCAACCAATGTAGACGAAATTTGTTTAAAGTATACGCCAGTTTATCAGGAATAATTTAAAAAAATCAAAGCTATCAAGTGTTTATTTGGGGCCAAAAAAATCTTAAAATTGTCATTTGTAGGATTTTCAAAACAAAATGCAGAGTTTTATAATAAATAGAATATCTCCTAATGGGAAATCATGAACATTTTTACTTTCTCCCCCTATACCATAGTATATGGAGAAAGTATTGTATTCGTCAAAATTTTCGAGTTTGAGTTTTTGGTGGAAATATCCGTTTTGGGTCCCCCTGAACCTAAAAAAGTGGTTTTCGGAGTGATGTCTGTGTGTGTGTCTGTATGTGTGTCTGTGTGGATGTTATCAGACCTAGAGCCTAAAACAGTCGTCCGATTTTGATGAAATTTGGTATGGAGGTACTAATCCACGGTGTCTCCAGGCGTTTTTTTTATTTTTGAGAATTTTTTATTTTTAAGGGTAATTTTCCCATAAAAACCCTTAAAATAACGGAAAAATCAACTTTTTTCAAAAACGGCTCTAACGATTTTGATTAAAATTTTATAGTTTATTAAGGACCTATAGTACTATAAACTGTAAAATTTTAATCAAAATCGTTCGAGCCGTTTTTGAGAAAAGTTCGTTTATCCGTTATTTTATGGGAAAACAACTTTAATACAAAATTACCTCTCCTACCCCACCATACAAGTCACCGTGAATCTGTTTAATAATTTAAATATGTTTGTGAGAAAGTATGTGCCAGTTCCTGGTACCGTTTATTTAAATTTTGTTCTAGAAGACAAATGCTTTACCAAATGAAACAGCACAATAATAATTATTGTTTTTTTTATTCCTTGTTATTTTTTCTCATTTCAAAACCAAAAATTTATTGATTTATTCAATTAAAAAAAAATATAAATATAATATCTTTGACGACGAAGACGTTATTGAGTACAGTAGTTGGTTTCCACAGATCAAACTGAAATGATATGGTGTTCAGGGAGCTCTGTTGATGAATTTATTAGAACATTAGCTGAAAAACTAAACAAATTAATACCCTATTCCTCAATGGACTTTAGTGAAAATTATGCTTTCACAATACAATGTAATATCATTATTTATTAAATTAATGAATACAACTTTAGAATCAATTATAATGATAACTAAGTAAAATCCCTAACAATACAAACACATTTGTCAATACACACAACTACTAGTTGGGCTAGGAAGGGAAGGTATTAATGAATTATATTACATCAAGATGTAGCCTATCTTCAATTTTAATTACATAATTTAGAACTGACTTCTACATAGTAAACAAATATACTCTACAACTATTAGTAATGATGTAAACACTTTTGAATTGCCGTTTTATATCATTACAATTAATTCTAAAATTCTAAAATATACATTCATTTTGAATTACTACTACCTTTATTAATTAAATACATTAATTTTTCAGTACCCTCAGTGGTCCCTATTTTCGTCAATTCTAGACTGACCGCAGTTTCAGTCTCACAGGGCTATTTCCAAAGTCTTGCTGTTACACTTATTTACTACACATCAATACATTGTTCACACTAATAACAATAAACACATTTTAAACATAAATCATTACACTTTCATGGTCGTCAAATTATTAAAACATAATTATTTACGTGCTGTTCGCGTGGTCTCTACTCGTACTAAGATATCAATCTATTGTGTCAATCTGGTTCCTTACCTCTTCCACTCCATTCTAGCTCTAGAATTCTACTGTGCAATAAATTGGATCTAAATTGACTTTTATCGTTAAAGATGTTTTCAGTGTCAGTTTTTGTAAATTTGTATATGTAATATTCCTCGACAACATCCATTTCCCGGCTTTTCTTATTTTTATGCAGGATTTGCATGTTTTCCTCTTTTGTTTGATATGAGTAATTAGAGTCTACCAAATGTCCTGCATATGTAGAAGTTTCATATAATGTTCGTTTTGGTAGGTGTTCTTTGTATCTGTCTTTAAAAGATCCTATGTAAAATTTTGAACATTTAATTTGTATATTTAGCTGTTATCGTATATGTCCTTATTACTGTTTTAAGTTCCTGTTTTGTAATCTCGATTTTAATACATAAGAGTTTTTGTAGGCAAATTTGTAATTAAAATTATTTAAAATATGTTCCATTTGAAATTTAAAGCTGTTTTTGAATTTCATAGATACATATCTTTTTTCTGGGTCCCTTTTCTTTCTGTTGTTACCATTTTGTTTTTTTTATTATTTATTTCTGGTTTATATCTACTAAAGGTATTTTGTTGTTTTCAATTCTGATGTGTAATCTTGAGGTGTCATTGGTAATATTCCTTAGTCTGTGGTATCACATGGTTAAAAGCTGACATTTTATGTGATACTAGTAAACTCCCGTGAAAAATCACAGGCTGATTAATTAGATACACGTTAGAAATACTCAATTTAAAAAACAAACTATTTACAAACAACATTAAGGCCTGCTTATATAGGCTTACCTAAACATAACCCTAAACTATAATCTATACTGGGTTTGTTTGAGTACAGTATTACAGATGATGGGTGAAATCAGCTGTTAAACGAATAGGTAGGCCTATTTCTTCTTTAAATTTGTGTAAACAAATATATTGATGACTAGCTGACCCGTACGGCGTTGCCCGTGGTTGTTGGTATTTTCAGTCTTTTTGACGTAATTGTAATTCTTTTTAAGTGTTCGTTGAATACCTGTGCGCATCCTACTGTGGTCATGAAAAAAAGTCTACGCTATTTAGGAAAGCACTGAAAATTGTATTCCTGTAAACTACTATCTAACATGAAAAAGCTTTAAATATATCGTTTTAATTTATAGTTTTTACTAAGTTTGACTTTCACTTAATTTCATTGACAATGTTGCGAGCACCTACGGCCTTAGAGGAAGCTATGTACCAAATTGCATTCCAATTCGTTCTTATAGGGATTTTTAGTAACTTTGACCCCCATCCCCAAACCACCCTAAAATTTTGAATTTCTTTTAACCCTTTCTTAGCGAGGGTTTAAATTAGCTGGGGGTCATGTAATTTTAAATGTATAGGCCTAATTAGTATAAGATATATATTGTTTAGTATTTAAATATACAATATACAGTATATATCAAAATAAAGCTACGAATGTGATATTTTAATGACATTTAGTTTAATTCAGATGGTTTGTTTAGTTTTCAATAAAATATGTTTAAACTCGTGTATGTTTATGGTTATGCATGGTGTCAAATAATTTGTTTGTTATTATTATTATTATTATTATTATTGATAGCGAAAATATGTTTTGAAAAGTATTAAAAACTTCATAGTTATGATATATTTTATATAAACAATATTTTAAGCGGCATATCTATAAGTAGGCCTATATAGATATTTAATAACCAATGTTTGAGTTGAATGATAATTCTGTAAGCATTTTTATTTGTGTTTGTTTATAGTTTTTCAATCTAACCTTAATAAACGGTATCAGTTAACTGACACAAACTTTCTCCCAACTTACTGTAGTCAAAATAATATTGTTTTTAATCATTTTATTTACTACTTTTTAGAACAAAACAAAAAAAATAATATTCTACCTACGTCAATCGTATAAAAAAGTTATTGTCCCAGGCGGGATTCGATCGCGCGACCTTTGAATTACTGGCCGTCCTCGCTACCGTTGTGCTACCCAGTGCGGCCGTTGCCGTGATGCTAGATTGACAACATAAACTTGTTTATTTTTTAACATTTCCCCATAATTATGAAACGCCGAAGTTTTGATAAAAGCGGGTGGTGTCATTTTGTTTGGCATCTTAAGCACTATAAATACTGAAAATTTGATCAAAATCGTTAGAGCCGTTTTTGAGAAATTTGCATTTTTGTCGTTTTTTATTGGTTTTTAGGGGTAAATTACCCTTAAAAATAAAAAATTCCAAAAAATTAAAAAAACGCCTGGAGATATTAGGGTTTAGTACCTACATACCAAATTTCATGAAAATCGGACCAATAGTGTCCCCTCTGGTCGTGTATACATACTGACACACTGACAGACAGACACCACGTTAAAAACACTTTTTTGGGTTCAGGGAGCACCAAAACAAAAAATTCCACTAAAAATATTTTTGGGTTCAGGGAGCACCAACACAGATAATTGCACTAAACAATTTTTTGGGGTTCTGGGAGCACCAAAACAGGTAATTCAACTGAAAATTCAAATTCGAACATTTTTACGAAAACAATACTTTCTCCATATACTACGTATAGGGTGGAGAAAGTAAAAAGCTGTTGGTTTTGAAGAGTATTTAAGTGATTATAAATTTGCTAAGTAATGTTGCTATGGTAATACATGCAAACAAACATAAGCTTTTTATACGAACAGCTGTTTTTGTGAGCTATGGTTTTGAGTTCATACAATAAATGCTGTTCAGTTTCTTCAAAATTTGAAACTTTTTCGGGAAACTTTTCAAACTTTTCTTTACCCATAAACCTTCTATGAACTACTACAAACATTTTAAGACCAAAAATAGCCAAATCGGTCCAGCCGTTCTCGAGTTTTAGCGAGACTAATGAACAGCAATTCATTTTTATATAATATATAGATAAAGGTTGTATTTATATATAGTTTATAACACCAAAGCAAATATTATAACTTAAACATATTGTTTTCAGCTCCCTGGATTGTATATTTGATTTATATTAATAATATGTTAATTACCTTATATATCATCCGTCAACAATCCAAACTTTTCCTTTGTAGGATTACCGGTTTCAACGGTATACCGTCATCTTCAGATCCTTATTGTTCCTTATTTTCCGCCTGTTCTGGCATCGTCTTCTTTACACATTTGAAGGTTTATTATTGCCGTGCCGGTCGAACATGTAATTCGGGCGGTCATCTATTCTGTACTAAACTAAACGGTCTGTTTGTCCTGTAAACTGATCCCCTCCCTCAATCTGATCATGGTATTGAATAGTTCGTTTGACCGATAGTTAATTTTGTCATTTAGTATGTTTTGGTTTTGTTTTTATTTTTAGTTGCGGCGTATATTTCAAACTCCTCTATCATTCTCATTGACCAACATAACGATTTGGTGTACTATAATGTACCTTTATATGTCTTAGTGTGTCGGTTTTTGTAATAATTTTAATCTGTTTATTTGTTTCGTGTTTGTAATCTTAATATGTGACAAATGTTTTAAATGTGCCAAATGTGTAAAGAAGACGATGTCACAACAGGCGGAAAATAAGGAACAATAAGGATCTGAAGATGACGGTATACCGTTGAAACCGGTAATCCTACAAAGGAAAAATTTGGATTGTTGACGGATGATATATAAGGTAATTAACCTATTATTATTATAAATCAAATATTATAATGTATATTATAGTATTCATTAGTTCTATAACTCATATTTAAAAAAATCAACTTCACAAGAAGATTGAAGTTGTAAACATAATCCCAAACTATAATCTACACTGGGTTTACAGATGATGGGTGAAATCAGCTGTTATATTATATGTTACTCACGTACATATGTATGTACACTCGCTTTATTTGTCTAACATTTCCGGTATAGAGGCATAATATGTCATCCACGTATTTTTAATAGTAATTAATTTACCCTATTTCTATATTTGTTCCTTTATGACATGATATGTTTATTCTCAAAGTTGTTTAGAAATATCTCCGATAAATGCTGGATAGTGGGGATCCTATTGCCAGTCGTTTACCTGTTTGTATTATTTCCCATTAAAATTGAAATAGTTTTGTTTCATAATCAAATATGTTAATGAAATTAATTCTTTTATTGCTGCTGGCTTCAGTGAACCTTTTACTTTCTTGCTCTACTATAGTATAGAGAAATTATAGTGATCGCAAAAAAAATCTATGTTGAAATTTTTGTGGAAATATCCGTTTTGTGACCCCCTGAGTCCAAAAAAGTGGTTTAAAAAAAATTTCTGTCTGTATGTATACAAAGCTAGAGAGAAAACTATTTGATCGGTTTCGAACAAATTTGCACCAGACATGTCAATTAGGCCTGTATAGATGCACAAAAAAAGGTTTTGAAACATTTTGAAAAACAACCCCCTTTTTGGCCCCAAAACCCCCAAAAAATCAATTATTTTTTTATAAAAAAGTGGCTGTAACGATTTTGATAAAATTTGCCTTATTTGTAGCCCTTAACGTACCCTACCATATGCAGAAAATCGCATCTTTCTAAAAATTCCCCTTTAGGTAATAATAATAACTGATTTTTGGGGGATTTTTGGACGAAAAGGGGTTTGTTTTTCAAAAATTTTCTAAACCTTTTTTCGTGCATCTATACAGGCCTAATAGACGCCTTTTGTGCAAATTTGTTCGAAATCGATCGAATAGTTTTCTCTCTAGCTAAAATAAATAATATTTATTAGTTAATCTCCTACTTTAATATCACCTCTCCTGCAATTATGAAGTCACAATGAATCTGTTCAAGTGAAATTAAAATTTGACCTGGTTTTATGTTAACGTTTTGGAGGTTATTTATTAATTCGAAACTATTTTTAATACTGTTGTCATGGTCTAAGGTTATGTTTTTCCTTATTATTCTGCCAATCCTTTTGGCAATCTTGTATGATGGGGCTCTTGTGAAGTCTATCAACGTTCTTATCGGCATCTCCCCTTTATGAACCTTCGGTAGCCCCTTAATTGTTGGTGCTGTTGGTTTTTATTTTATTTCATGACTACCGATACATCTGTTTATGTTGTTTTTCATATCAGTTTGGAAGGTTTTAGTTGGATCTTTCTTGATTCCATTATTTGTGTATATTTTCTAAAATATAATCTAGCACAGCCTTATGAACAAATCACCACCACACATTTCCCCATTATGTAAATAAAAATATATTAATGACAGCAAATTAACATACAAATTTTACTTGACCAAACATACTTTAAGTGATGCTCACTGACATAATTTATCATAACAGTGATTAGTATAAATACCTAATATCTCTGGGCAATGTGTTATGATGTAGTAGGAGTAGGAGTGAACTTTATTACTATCATCAACTTGCAGGGTTTTAGTTTTGTTGTGAGACTATTATAAAAATATATTTGGTGTAATAAATTAAATCTCAATAAAAATAGCCTGTTTAGTAATATATTTTATTCCAGTTATACAAGGTGTCCTGCTTCGACCATCCTGTGCTTTATGGTATTATTTGTCAGTTAAAAACAAGCAAATAATACAATATAACATAAGTGTCCTATCTCGATCTGTTTTCTGCCTGTCAGTCTGTATGTGAATTTTACAAATACCTTAGTATCTCTGAAATGGGATAAGGTATAATTATCGACTTGGTATAAATATTGATCTAAATAGGGTACATTTTATTTAAAAAATATTTTCCTGAAATAATCTGTTTCAAAATGGCGGTAGTTGAAAATATTCAGGTTCTAGTTTAGAACAGCTTGACCACAGGTTTTAATAGAATTACACTATATATAACTTTTTCTTATATATATAATGAAATTAGACACTTCACTGATCGCGGGAAATCAATTATAAATATTCTAAAACAAATATAACATAACAAATTAACAAACCAAAAATCGCTTATGGGATTTAACACAGACAATGAACAGACATTTTAATACGCGATAGGAACAGGGTTGCCAGATGGGTTGCAATTAGATTTAAGTGGGTTTATCAGTGCCTCCTATATTGCCTAAAATTAGAACCTACAATATTATAACTATACTGTTATCGGTAACATATTGGGACTAAACAGTATAGGTCAGTACCTCTAGTTTTTTTTTTTTATTCTAATATAATGTGATAATAACG
>JAGFPH010004208.1:78679-93229 GCA_018207615.1 Philaenus spumarius
TGTTATCGGTAACATACTGTGACTAAACAGTATAGGTCAGTACCTCTAGTTTTTTTTTATTATAATTATATAATGAGATAATAACGACGAAATATTATAATTATAATGTTATCGGTAACATACTGTGACTAAACAGTATAGGTCAGTACCTCTAGTTTTTTTTTTATTCTAATTACATAATGTGATAATAACGACGAAATTTATTATAATTATACTGTTGCGTCATCTTTTCCTATTACATATGTTCAATGTGGCAACGTTGGCAATCAGAAATGATAAGTTTCTTCTTTTATACTGGTATTCAATGTAATTTCTTAACGACAATTGTTATTGTTTTTAAACTAAAAGTTTTGGAAAGTTATATAAATATCTACATATATTTTCGTGATTTCTTTCATCAATTTTGTTTAGTGAAGTTATTATTGATATTTCTTGGTGTATTAAGTGATTTGTTTCTTTTATTTAGTGTTAAAATATAAAAAAAATACTGAAGTTAACCTCTATATTTTCTACTTTAATTTCTCTCATAATTTCTATAATTTTTATTTCCCGCGGATATTTTTCATGTTTTTATAATCAGTTTAACGTGTTCTTTCATAATATGAAGAAATTTTAAAAAAAACCTCTGGTCAAGCTGTTCTAAATTTTTACCAATATTCAATGTTAAATATCTAGGAAACAATCAATTTTACAAAAAAAAAAGTGTAGCCACCAAATTTTTAGATTATTTTAAGTCAAACCCAACGATATATCGTATTTTATAATTGAGTCATAAATAACGGAGGAAACTTAATTTTAGTTTTCGAATGTAGGGCTATCCGAGTGTTGAAGGTGATCATATTAATGAAATAGTAAAAGAAAATTATCTCTTCTACGGGAAAATGAACTCGTTCGGAATTAACTAAGTTTCGCTTGTCGCAAGTAAGAGATGACTTCGTGTCGATGCTTGACATGCTCATCCCAAGTTTCAGAGTAAATGACTAGATCGTCAAGGTAGTTGAAAAGAAATTTAAATTCGATGTCTGAAAAAACTTGGTCTAGAAGTCTTTTTAAAACTTGAGCATCAGTACAGAGTCTAAATGGGACTCGTGTAATTTGGTAGAGCATCCAAGGGTGTACAAATACTGGTGAGAAGTTTGAAACTCTCGGTGAGTGGGTTTGATGATAGGCAGAATTGAGATCAAACACAGTGAAGTACTTGGCTCCCAAAAACCAATTAAAACACATCTTCAATTACTATATGCTGGTTAAGCTTAGGATAATCTATAATCATCCAGGGTTCATCTCCAGGAGCTGAAATAAAAAAACAGGTGATGAATACACTGAAAAAACTCTATCCTTGCAGCAACACAATTAATGTTGCGGTAAAAGAAATATTTCTTTACGGGTCAGCAGGGTGTAGTTAGCTTTACTGTTAAAGTAAGCTACTGTTGATCTCTTGATGTTATAGCAATGTTATTAACTTAGTAGCAAATGTAAGTTCAACAGTAAGCCTAATGTTTCTATGACATTAAGGCACTACTAACTATGTCGCAAGGCTAGTTAATGTAGTAGGCCTAGTGAATATAAACTAATGTAGTTATAACATTAGGTAGAGTGTTTAATATTGTAGTGTTCCTTTACTGGTAATTTAGTTGTTATTGTCACAAAAATAATAAAATCAGGCAATACATCTACAAAATATTACACTCATATTAGTTATTGTAATCATAAGAGTAATTGCTCTGTGTGTTTCAGTATAACTAACATCCTTGCAAGGTTAGTTGATGTAGTGGTGAACTTCATACTAATACAGTTATAGCACTAGTTAAGATAGTAATTACTGTATAGTTTGTTTATTGTAACAATAGTTATTTTTGTCACAACAGAAACAACTTTTCTTAACTCCGATATTTTATTTCGAAATTTGTCGACAAGCTTTCCCCTGCATACTAACTGTCGAGGTCCTTCAGTTAGAGGAGCTATAGTAAGAGTTCTGGAAAAAATAAAAATTAAGTGTAAGACAACTATAAAATATATAATATAATATACATAGTTATTAATGTATGTAGTTATTTACATAGTTAAGGACATAACATTTTTACTGTATCTTAAAATAAAGAATACCAGCTTTAAATTACAACTTTTTAAAATATTAACCTAAATTCTATGTTTAAAGTTACCGTATTTGATAATGAGTTCATTACTTTTAATTTAATTAATTACTGCGACATTTCCTACTGAAAATGGATATTTATTATCTAGTTAAGCTAGCTTAACTATATATTAAGCTACTATCTATATTGTTAAGCTAGTTTGAAGTAACTTTTTTGTCAATAAAAAACATTCTTAGTTTTAATAATTCGTTAACAAGGGTTGATTAATACTCGTAAACATCGTAAATTATTTTAAATACATAAATTATTTCAAATATCAGAATAATTAGTTCTGATAAAAGTAATCAAAATTCATTATCCAAATATTTGTATATGCTATTGTTAGGTTTTTGGAGAACATAAAAATATTTACAAAATAATAAAATAAGGCTCTGTCATTTCAAATGTAAAAATTCCTAAAACAATTCATGTTAATTGACTGATGCCATTGACAGTCTAACTGAGGCTTTAATGGAAAAGTACTTCTTAAAAACCACTCCTACATATTAAAAAATCATTCACACATTTTTAAACAGCTAAACAACCAAACTGAATCTTTTAAAATATTTTTTTAACAAATCCTTAATTTGTTGTAAGATGTAGTTGTTATTAATAAATATTTTAGCGAAATGCCTGACGTACAATTATGCTAGGTTGTTAATTTTCTTTCTTTGAGCCTTATATTTTTACTTTAAAAAGATATAATATGAATGAATTTGTCTGTAGTTGTATGTAGTAATGTTAAATCAGTTAAATGGAAGTTAGGTACTAAAAAATAAGTTTCTTTACATGGATTTCCTCCATATTGGATAGGGCAAGTATATCTATTTCATTTTCTGAAATGAAAGTATATTATTTGATAATAAACTAATTATGTGTAAATAGATTAGTAAAATGAATTTTAAATATTTACCAGAATGATTATTAAAACAATAATTTAAAATATATAGAAAATAGATTAGTTATATATCTTTAAAAAAAAGACAAAGTTATGTAGGCTATAACTTCAGCCAACCTCCCATAACCTGTAATGAAATTTTAACATTGAATATATACTGTATTTATTATGGTAGTTTTTAAAATTACTGCATCTAATATAATACTGTATTAACTTATGTATATACCTGAACTTACCTTTAAAAAATGTAATATAATTTTGAAATCCCTATGACGTTAACAAAGATTCTACATCATCATCCATGTATGTTGAAAAAACAAGAAGATCGACAACGAAGCACTTTAGTTATAGCTGTTTGATGTGGTCTTTGTTGTTACTTGTTAGTCTACCGAGTACTGAAGAGAAACTGAATTCGAATTTCGTAAAAACGTGAGAAATTGTAATTGTGGACAGGGTAACTCTAAAACAGGAAAAGGCTACCGTCTTAGGATGTAGGCCTACTGTAACAGCGGATGTAACCCAGTTCACTGCATAAATAACCGCCTTTATGCCTTGTAAGTAAGCTAACATTGTGAACATATTAAGATATTGTTTTCATTCCGTTTTTTAGATGTATATTACGTTAGATTTACCTTATAGTTACATTAACTCATTTAGTGACTGCAATCATCGCCTTTATGTATATTAAATTAACCATGACATTAACTACATTAGAGTTTACAGTAAAACTCAACATTAAAAAAACCTTACAGCAATGCAAATATTTCAAGCTCTAAAGTAATTATGACATTATAAATGTTACCATGACAGAAAAACTGTTAACATTAATTTTAACTTTGCAGTACAGTTAGAGTTTTTTCAGTGTAATTTAAAATGCTTTTTCCTACTACTCCTTTATCTACAAGATCTCGGATGTCCTCTCTCAAAAATTCATATTTGCAGGGGCCAGTTGATAGGGCGGACTTTTGGCAGGGACATAGTCCTTTAATGCATTTTTGTATTTAGTTAGATCTGTAAGACCTAAATCGGTTTAGCCTTTTAAAAACTAAAAGTGAATGAAGCAGTATGAATCTACTTTTAAGGGAAAAATTAGAACCCATGATTAAAGGAAAGGATAGCTGAGGTGCCACTAAAATTTCAAAATTCCAGCTACAGTGTTCGATTTTAAAATGAACTAAATAGGCAAGATTGGTCTTCAACTTTTCGTCTTTAGCAGTTAAGCAATCTGATTTAACCTCTTGTATAACTATACATTAAGCGATTTTAGTTTTTGTAAAGATAGGGGATATTATACTCCTTACTGATCCCGAATCTAACAGAGCATTTGGCATACAATTTTTAAACAATTCTACTAAAGCCCGTCTCAAGTTAAGTTGAGGCAAGGAGGGTGGGTAATTAGGGTCGGTCTCGCCCGCCATAAAACTGACCTTCATTAATGCCACCTGAGTGAACCAGTAGTATACTCTAGTATAAAATTGCAATTCTGTATGTCTTATGTGAAAATGAAAAAAGGATATGATATTTCGTTTCATAATACTTTCCTGATAATTTTGTACCAAATTTGATTACATTTGGCCAACTTTGAGCTGTACTAACATTATAAACTTTCTTAGTTGAATTAACATTACTAATGTGGTTTAATAAAGCTACAAAAATGTACTAGAGAAGTTCATATTTAATAATGTAATAAATAAACATTATTTGAGAAAAAACTCGATACTGTATCGTTATTTATCATAATTCAAACAATTGTTTGTCTGTCCCATGTTAATCGGCCGACTTAAAGTGTTGTAGCCTGTTTTTTTCTCAATGCAACAAATTACACCAGGAATATAAGTTTGAAGCCTGATGGTCTGAACTCGCCTATCCCAGAGCTCATGACTACAAGAACACTTTCATTATTTATATTTTACAGATTGTATAGTAATTTGTTCCTTTTAATAAAGTAGGCTATACGTTTTTTTGTACAAAGTGCATTGTTTCTTTATTTCAAATCCCCACATAGTATACTTCCTAACATCATTTTCAAGAAAGAAGATTGGTACTGTAAGGCAAAAGTTCCTAACTCCCAGACATTTTGCTACTAACCAAGCAAAAAATGTCAGTCCTTCAATTCTATATTAAATGGCTTCACTTTAAAATGCTACTCTCATAACGTTCTGAGAGGTTAAATTTTACCGTAATAAATTGAAACTCCGCCAACATTTGCGCAAATAGTTTACCTTAAAAAATTACTGTAATATTTAAATTGACTAGTACATATATTTATTAAAACTTCCTCCATTCAATTGCAATGTTTAGTGATTAAGTTAACCTGTAAGGATTTTTGTTTGATTTTTTGGTTGGAAAAATTTTGCCTGTGAGAAAGTTTTAGATAAAGAATTAAATTAAATTTTCTTAGGCAATACTTCAAAGTAGTTTCCTTAAGGCTGTTTGAAGAGAATTGGATTTACATGTAAAAATGCATTTTTGTAAACTTTTATTTTAACAGTTGATTTTAATGTTGATATTTTTAGAATAGTACACCCATCCACCCCTTCGTTTCCGTTTTCCTCTTTATTTGTTATTCCTTAACAAGCAGAAAAATATCAACATCTATAAAAACATGAAAAAGTAAGCCATTATAAAAATTATTCATGTTTTAAAGCTTTAAGACTATTATTAACATTTCGTAATCATAATTTTTCCGAAATGTAATGACTTATATACATTTATTTATTTTCTCTGTGAGCACATTTCTTAAAAAGGGGGTTTTGCAAGAGATAAAAATCTCGTTTTTGTGCTATTTCGAAATGGTTGGAAATATGAACAAGGTTACAAAATAATTATAAAGAAAAGGCATTAGTAGGACTGACAAAAGTGAAAACTGTCATCAATATAAATAGTCAGTTATATTGGTTTAATTTGAATTTTGATCATAATTTTTATCTTTTCCTATTTAAAATTGAAATTTAAAAAGTAAAAAATAACATAAACATGAATGTCTATAGTCAAATTTCGGATAAACCAATATAACCAACGATTTATAAGCCATTTGAAAACTTAGAAATGGCTGAGTTTTTCATTTCTATGAAAAGCTACATTTGTTTAATGTTGTTTAACGTGGACTGGATGGCCATTGTTTAAAAGGTTTTATACCATTTGCAATATTTAGTAACATTTAGGTATCTGAGAATAAAACTGTTTAGTAAAGTAATTTACAAATACCAAATTTTGTAAGTTTAGGGTCACAATTTTTAAACGGGACCAAGTGTTTTAAAACTTTTTGAGAATGTTTAGAGATTTAAATGGTGTAAAACTGGATGTATGTTTTGAAAATATCCAAAAACTAACTAAAAAAAAATATGTTTTTAACAAAGTGGGATTTGAAAAAAATATTTTCCTTAATTCTTTAAACAAAATATAGTAGAGTTTCAGTGGAAACTAGAGTCTAACCTGATTTGTTTGTTCGCTTTGTGCAAAGCACTAGTGGTCTGTTATATTATCCTGTATTTGCTAGTAAAAAAAGATATTTGGCGAGAGAGAGAAAAAAAAAACTATCATATTTACAATAACTTATAATTAAATTATCTTCAATATGAAGATGGTGAATGAGTATTTCCCAGTATTTGTATTATTATATCTACAGTTCTTGTAAAATAGAATGAGATTTATTTTTTTATAAACATGCATAAATAATATTTTAGACTCTTCTCTACAACTAACTTTTAGTGACTATTTCTACAAAATAAGATGAGAGGGGGAGGCAATGAGAGTAGATGTATTACATTGTGAGTGAAATATTTATTTTTTTACATTACAAAATTTAAATATTATTATTATCCTACCTCTAGTAAATTATTAACAAAAGAGCGAACTGTACGTATTTATGACTTAGCAAAGAAAACAATAATTGGGAGTCAATGTAGCCTACTTGGTTTTAGCTTAAAATTTTAGATACCGTAGAGAATTTATTGTTAAATAAGTTTGGATAGAAATAATTTTTATATTATGTTGAATTTATCATTCCATATCTTTTTAAACAATACACAGCATTAACTTAAAGCTAAACTCAGATTTAGAAAGAACTTTTTTTTCAAGAAAAAATTTAACTTTTTAACTTGTATTTCGAGACTCAATGTTTCTTAATTTTATTTTGCTCAACAAATTTGGACCATCTTTTTTTAAATACCTCTTCATTTTTTTATATCTTAAAAATGAGAAAATTATAGACTGAACACACTACTTGTCAAAAAGTCTTGCACAACCTTTTGTGTCAAAACCTCCTGTGTTTGTATGACTGTATAAAATCTTCAGACAAAAAAACTTCCAACTGATGGGTTTAACAAAAATGTTAAAAAAGAAGACAATCATGTTTTAGTACAGTAAAATTTAAAACATAAAATAACCTTAATGTTATTAGTTTTGTATAAAAACCTTTTTTCCTTATTACTTTGCTTGGTTTTCTAAAGAAACTACCAATTGTATAAATTTAATCACATTTTATTAATGATTTAGGCCAAAGATTAAAATCATACTAATCTACAAAAATCATTTAGGTACAATGTCGTCAAATGGCACTCTGAGAAAGATTCTGTTGGCAATTTGAAAAAAAACTGCGCCCAGAGATTCTTCGATTGCTGGTTGGAGTTCTTTCAGGATATCTGACCAGTTCTCATTCAGAAACAAGTTCATGTTGTCACCTGGAAAGAATCAATTATATATTATCATTATTTAAAAATATTAATAACAAACTTTAATTGCCAGTAAAAATAATAAAATAAAGACATTACTGTAATGACCTAAACAGGCTTTACTAGAGTTCTACTCAGTAAATTTTAACCACGTTTGTATTGTCAGAAAGTCCTAATTCAGTATATTTGTATAAAACTCCATTAAAATCGCCATTTTTATAAAAGGAATATTCACTGGAAAAAACAAATTCATTTTCACATTCGTTCACCCTTGAAGCTATTAAAAAAGCTAACTTTAAGACAAACAAAGGATTCAGTTTTAGACTGGCGAATGAATTTCTACCAAAGGAGTTGACCTACATAGAAGGGAGGTGGAGAAACTCCTTTATTTGATAGGTTTTCCTTGTTAAATTGATTTCTAGATGTTTCTAGTTTGCTCCCTCACACATATGCAGCAATAAAATATATGTAGACCTATTAGTTTAAATCGCACAGTATTTATTTCAATATATAATATAAAGGGTTTGCTATTCAGTTAAGTTGGTACTGATCAACAAAGGAAAAGTCTTTAGAAGAGTTGATAACCTTATTTTATAGTTTTTGTTTATTCAAATAAGTTCTAGATATTTGTTAGTTGTTTACTTTCTCACACACACATTTATATTGTACTCGTATAAACAAATATTGTACAATTTTAACCAGTAACCTAAAACTAATAACCAGTTTTGTAACCAGTAAAAACTTTATGTAACAGTGAAACAATTGTAACAAAAATGTAAATATTTGTGAAACTGATTTTATTCTGTAGTAATTTCATCCATTAATAGGGATAAATAAATATTGTGCTTGACTTGTAAGAAGGTATACTTGATAGAATAAAATTTAAACATAAAATCTTACAACTAACTAGTTTATTGTTTTTACTCAAACACATTTCAACGACTATGTGACCATTTTCAGTGTTGCATGAGCTACAATGCTACAATAATAAAACTATAACTCACTATAAAATGAGTTATAACTAAGTAAATAACAAATAGTTGTGAGATTTTGTTCAAGTTTTATTCTACGAAGATTTATTGATAAAGAGTTTCATCAAGAACTAAGTGTATTTACATTGAATAAAATAAAATAACAAAAACACAAAATTATGAGGGAAAGAAAACAAACTGCCTTATTAATTAATTAGTGAACCTGCAAACTGGTTTAGTTGTTATTGTTTAAGTAGGAGCATATAAAGTATACAATCATTCTTTATCTATATATATAAAATTCAATGTATGTCCGTCTGTTTGTACGTTTGTCTGTTTGTACGTTTGTCTGTTTGTATGTTAGTCCTTTATGCGTTACCAAACCGTCCATCCGATTGCTTTGAAATTTTGCATAGTAACACAGGTTAACCCTGGGAAGGTTTTAGGCCATTTACCGAAGTCCTAGGACATTAGGGCTACGCCCCAGTGGCCCTCAAAGTTTCAATGTTAATCTTATGGAAGGTCAATCTTAAGGAAGAAGAAGAAAGATTTCTTTTGATTTTATCAGGGGCACATAAAACAGCAAACTGTTCATATGAAAAGCTTAAAACAGCCGATTTTGATCAACAACTGATTTGGATCAAAAACTGAATATAATTTTAGGTTAGGCCTACAATGAACTAAAACACCAATTATTGGGCTAATTATTTAAGATATATAAAAGCCAAATACCACTCACTGACTGAACACTTAAAAAGAATACAATTACGTTAAAAAGACTGAAAATACCAACCACCACGAGCAACGCCGTACGGGTCAGCTAGTATTATATAAATATTTCTGGAGTCTATGACCAATATGTGTACCAAATTCCACGTTCCTAGGCCATATCGTTTTTTAGATATAAAACAACCAATATTTATGGTTTTAGTGGTTGTTTCAACCCTTAAATGCGTAATATTTTTAAATCCTTTCTTAGTACCAGGAAATGCAACATACTTTCTCACAAACATATTTAAATTATTAAACAGATTCACTGTGATTCATAATTAATTGTATTAAAGTAGGAGGGGGGATACACTAAAGGTAGGAGAATACCTAATAAATATTATTATTATATTATTAAAACTATTCAATCGATTTTGAACAAATTTGCACCAAACATGTCAATTAGGCCTGTATAGATGCATGAAAAATGGTTTTGAAAAACAACCACCTTTTCGGCCAAAAACCCCAAAAAATTAGTTATTATTATTATTACCTAAAAAAAGTTTTTTAGAAACATGCGGTTTTTACATATGGCAGGGTACATTAAGGACTACAAATAAGCCAAATTTTATCAAAATCGCTAGAGCCGTTTTTGAGAAATTTTTATTTTTCTCGTTTTTTGGCCATTTTTGGGGGTGAAACCCCTTAAAAATCAAAAATTTGAAAAAATGGGAAAGAAACACCAGGAGATATTCCAGAACTACACCTACATACCAAATTTCATCAAAATCATACCGTTGGTATGGTCTCTAGCTCTGTACACATCCTAACAGACACACGGACAGACATCATAAAAAAACAGTTTTCGGGTTCAGGGAGCACCAAAACAAATAATTCCACTAGAAATATTTTTGGTTTTAGGGAGCACCAACACAGATAATTCCACTAAAAATTCAAATTCGAAAATTTGGACGAAAACAATTCTTTCTCCATATATTACGTATAGGGAAGAAAAAGTAAAAAACATACAATCTTTTCCGCTTTATGGAAAAGTATTAATAATATTATAGCCTTAATGTAAGTGACAAAGAACACCTACCTAAAGCTTTATCACCATTAAAAAGATTTTCAAAATCCAAGTAAAGCCTCGATGTTGTGAATGTAAGTATGAAATCTTTAATCTCCATGAAGGTTCTTCCATCCTTTATCAGTTCTTTACCTTTTATGTCAATCTTGGCTTTGACATCAGCTGAAAATGGAATAAGCATAATATTTATTTGTTAAAGAACAAACTGATTTACATCACATGTCTCAAAGTTATAAAATAATCATTCTTAACTAAAACGATGCAGACTTACTCTACTACCCCAGATACAGATACTGTATAAATAAGGTATCTGGGCTACTACTGTATTGGATTGTACATTACTATAGACCCTCTACTCTACTTATTTTAGGGCATTTTTACCAATTATTGCCTTCCATGTAAATTGGTAAACAACCTTTTTGATTGTAATCTCTTGAAGTTGTCAACTAAACTGTTTTTAACAGTGACATTTAACAAAGTTTGCGGTTTGAATTTAAAAGTAATCAAATTTCTTTTAAATCGGAGTTTGTAAGCTTCTTTGTACTTTACCCTGAAAACCCTATGAGGTAGATATGATTTTAATAACATACTGTGGCCTTGCGGAAGTAGTTTTTGACGTTTTGTGATCAGTCCAGCATGCCACACTTTATCCAATGCCTTCTCAATGTCGAGGAACACAACAGCAAATTTTTCCATTTTCAAATGATTTCTCTATGACATTGGTAATCCTGTATCAATGGAAGAATGTTGATTCCTAAAACCAAACTGATGGGATGGGAGTAAGTTACTGCATTGGGTAATAGTGCTTAATCTTTTGAGAAACAGTTTTTCAAATAATTTGGCGAATATAGGTAACAATGATATAGGGCTATAACTCTATAAGAAGTCACTTCTTGAGGTTCTTTACCAGGCTTTGGTATCATTATAATTTCGGCAACCTTCCATAGGCTTTGAAAATGTTTCAGTCGAATCATAGCGTTAAACAAATTTGTCAACTTGACCATAGCCCTTTTGGGCAATTATTTTATAAGTTCTCCAGTAGTAAGGTCATAGCCAGGAGATTTCTTCATCTTAATATTGTTTGTTTTATCCCTCACTTCCTTAGTGATGACAAACGGAATAGCCGAGTCACTCTGTATGACATTTATTTGTCTGCATCATTTATTTATGGCTTTATTTGAATGCAGTTTCTGCTTACATAATTTGACTTTGTCAAAAATAAATTTTATAATAATTATAAAATTTTAAGGAATATAAACCATGTATACATTACCAAGTTTAGTTATATTTAGTAATTATTTTGTTCATTACAAGTGTTTAAGGAAAGTATGTAATTCCACGATATTTTCGCCTTTTGACGCATATCCAAGGCTAATTTTCTTGGAGAGGCATTTCACGAATTTCTTTAAAAAATTATACAATACACTCAAAGACCTAAAGTTTGGTTAATATTAAGCAATTATTTTGTTCAGTACATGCATTTAAAAAATGTATTTATTTTGCTTGTTTGTATATAACTGATGTTTTTAGAAATGTTTTACGTTACGGTAGGGTTAAGTTATATTCGCTAATTCGGCTATAAATTCTCAGATTAAAAAGGATTGGAGGATTGAAAATAAAAAGTAAAATTTAATTAAATTAATAACCAATTAATCAGATAAACTAAGATGTAAAAGAAAACATCTTGTTTATTGGAGTTTTCATGATCAACACATGACCTTAACAGAAATTTCTGTTGTAAAAATTTATAAGACTGAGATTTCCATGTATTATATTTATATTGTAATTAAAAAGTAAATTCATTGTATGAAAAAAGAATTTCTTTCAATTCGTACTAGTTTACTTTTCGCATTATTTAACGTTACAAACTTTTAATACATTTTATGCAGTTTATGTTCTACAAACCTACACATTTTATTTTGAGGTTACACATAATATCAAATATTCTCTTTCTGGTTCTCCCCAATTATTTTAGTAGTAGTTTCTACCACGGTTCTTTCCTAGAGAAATTTATTAATTTTGACGTGCCCCAAGTTCGGGAATAAGTTAATCGCACCTATTGGAAGAAACAGGCTATCTTTTTTATCTGGCCTAGGTGATATAACTGGTTGTCTAAATATCCTGACTAAAAAACGTTCAACATTAATCTTCCAGTAATCAAAATTTAATTTACTTTTCAATAAGCTCAGTTTAGAACACAATAATTTATTTTTACTTTTAATCAATCTCTGAGTAATGAGTACAGTGGAACTGACGTTGTAAATCACTTTATTTGTGCTTTGGATATTTTCATAACTAAACACTGTGATAATACTTAAACTACTAGGAAATATTGTGATATTCAAACAATAGGTACTGTGAAAAATAAAAATTGTTTATACTAAAAATAAAAATTAACAATTTGTTCAACTTTAAAAAAGTTGTCCTTTGTTCAATATTCTTTGAAAACCATGGTAACTCTCCTCTCACTAGTGAAAGAGTATTAAGTCCTTGTAATCCGTGAATACTGATCTTTGATACGTAAGATGCAATTAAAACTTTTGTAAGAATTATACGTCGAAAAATCTATTAGCGTCTCGAAAATCTGTAAGAAGTGATGTAAAATTTCCATATATGAGTGCCAAGCCAGCGTGTCTGGTGCTTATATAGGTCTGTTTCCCACTATTTTGGTTACCAAACCTCTCGTAACTTACCCTGTGTTTTCCTTTCTTTAAATTTGCCTTTTTTCCGGGGCTTTTCCTCTCCAATTAGTTTTTCCAATCATCCTGTTATTTTCCTTTTTATTTTACTTTTTTATTCCCAGTTTAAACTAATTAAATTTATTGTTTCTCTATAATTAGTTCTGGTCTTGGGGTATTACTGTGTGCTCGCTTTTGGTTGGCGCTCATTCCAGCTTCAATACTTATCTCGTGACATTGTATTTCTTTCATTGTTCTTCTTTTGTTTATAGCTTGCTGTGTGTGACTTTTCTTGCTGTGTGTGTTTCCTTCTTTCACCTCGAATTCGAACGGTTATCGTGCGACCTCTCATTCTCTTTCGCGGCCCGAGCGTGCTTTTCGCGTACCGTCTCCCGAAAAAGTCTCTGAATTTTCCTTTCTTGCGATTTTCCTTTTTACACTTTGCAGGTCCTTTGGACTTGAAAAACCCAAATACATAATATTCCTGAATCCCGGTATTCCCTAAGAAATCATTAAATGAGAGGCTAAGTTATTATTTCATTTCTGGACAAGCTAGAGTTCAACAGTCAGTTTCCACTGATAACGCCTCGCTCGCCCTATCTTGTTCAAGATTCCTAGAAATATCGTTTTTTTAAAAACATTTTTAAACCGAAATTTCCAGGAATTATAGTCCTGCCCGTTGTAGCTCTTAAACTATAACTTACTTAATGTGAGATTACATTTTCCATTTCCTTGAATAGGTAGAATTAAGACCTTGCCATTGATTTTGTATTGACCTTGAAGGTTAATAGGTTGGGAAAAGGTAGCATCAATATTTAAGCTATAGTGGTCCCAGTCGGCTCTGCAATAAAAATGTAAATAATGTTAAGTAAAACAAGTAGAAGTTTGAAAAACATAGAACAATAAATATACAAGAAGCCAAATAATGAACTATAGTAAGAGCGTATGCTTCAAGAGGATGTGTATTTTTCTGTACGTATTACTAATTTATGGTAATTTTGTTTGTTAATTTGGCAATGCCAAAAGAAAACTTACTCAATTTTCAATTCACTTTTTATGTCTAATTTTTTCAACATTTTTGCTGTATTTAATTGTGTATTATATATATTGAAAACAAATTAACTTAATTTATATCTACTGTCTGTTACACAATTTTCAATTATATGCTTTTAATTCAATAGAAATTAATAATATTCATCTAAAGATACTGTCTTGTTAGTCGAAGTAACACCTACTTTAGAAATAACTAATTTCAAGATTAGTAAAATATTTCCTAAAGTTAAATTATATGAGCTAAGCGAGCACGAAAGTTGGCTTGCAAAACCCGACTTTTAAAATGCTCTACTTTTTGCTGATATATAAAACCAATATTTTGATGGACAATTATTTTCCATTCTATG
>JAGFPH010004208.1:93329-104305 GCA_018207615.1 Philaenus spumarius
GGAGGCGTATCGGGATGTATTTTTTGATAAACGTATCCAAATTTATATTCTAATTTTATTCGGCTTTGGTTATGGCGGGTTTCAGTCATCTCTCTTTAAACAATTTGGGTAAGAAATTTAATGTAAATACAAAACTAAAAAAAATTATACACGAAATCTGTAATTTAAGAATGACTTCTTCCATCACAGTTGTGTAGGTTCGAATCTAATATTGAACTTTTATTACAGACTCATAACTTTAAAAAGTTTTACTATAATATACATACAAATTATTTAAAAAATATAAGTTGTAATAATAATTGGATTTATGATTAATAATGTGTATCTATTATTATTATTAATATACAAATCAATTAAATCTGTTTAGACCCTTGGTGTCAACTGTAACCCTACTATTTTGTACCTAAAGAATCTAAGAACTTTTTCAAAGATAGTGCCCTAGAACGCAAATTTTGGGGTTGGTGGTAATATTTGCAGTATGTTTAAATATAAGCTTAACGAAGGTAGAGAGCTACATCATTCTTTTAGGCCTCATCAAAGTAAATTTAGAAAACAAAATATTTCACTTATCCTGTTTCAAGATGTCACCCCTGAACGTAAAGAATTATGGCATTTGTATTTTTAGCTGAATACCCGTGCTTCGCTACAGGGAATTTGTTTTTTTCATCACTGAAATTCATAATTAATTGTAATATTTTCTCTCATTTTCCTTTATCTATTATTTCATGACAGAGAATTATAACATGTACTTCCAATTAGTTTGGTATTTATTGTTCACTGGTTGCCCGTCAATCGTCTTCGTTACGGTATGTGTTCCGAATAAATTAAATCAATAAAAAAATAGAGTGAAGAGCGTCTTCTTTTTCAACCGCTAAATCTACAGACTGGTAAATCATAGTCTTAGTTAGATGTTTGCAGATCACCCAGATACGTCTTTAATATGCAAATGTATAGATCGGGATTGTTTTGATCAGCTTACGTCTAAATATTTTCTTAAAATGAATAAGTGCCAAATTTCAGCTCTCTAGTTTTAAGGTAAGAATACCAATTAATATTTATTGTTTTTAGGGTTTGTTATACATTTTCATCCCTTAAACAGCACGCAACAAAATGTAAAACTGGTTTATTTTTTATATGTAGGCTATCTTGTAAGAAATAAGTGTACAAAATTTCAGATCTATAGCTTTAAGGAAAGGTTAAAAATAAATAGGCCTATTTATAGATTTTAGGGGCTGTTATCACATTTTCAAAACTATAGCATCACATAACAAAATATAAAACTCATTTACTTTTTATATGTGTTTGTAAGAAATAAATGTAAAACATTTCAGCTTTAAAGAAAGTAAATATTTAGATATAGGGGTTGTTCCTAAATTTTACCCCTTAGCAGAACATGATTAAACGTAAAACTGGTTTATTTTTTTTATATGTATCTTGTAAGAAATAAATGTACAAAATTTCAGCTTTCTAGCTTTAAAGAAAGTATAACAAAACAATGTTCATTGTTTTAGGGGTTGTTTCAACCCTTAAATGCCAAATATTTTAAAATCTTTTCTTAGTCCACCTCTAGTCAATATGTGTACCAAATTTTATGTTCCTAGGCGGTATTCAATTAATATTTACAGTTTTAGGGGTTGTTACCCCTCACAGCATTTCACCCCTTAGCAGAACGTAAAAAAATGTAAAACTGGTTTACTTATTATATTAGTCCTAGGGTCCAGGCCTTTAAAAGTTTATATATACCTAACTCTTGAGACGTAGGTACTAAATTTTTTGACGCCATAACTTTGCCATGTTCGGGATGTCGGACGCGCAGAAATGACCAATACTATTTGTCCGACAAAATGTTTTTCGCTTTCTACATAAAACAAACTTTCGATTAATAGAAAAATTATTGTTTAGGATATAAATTTTTTTACAGCATCAAATCAATGACTTTGCCGGGTTCTCAAAGGAAAACGCCCCGCTACCGAGAATTGTTGCAAATAAAAATGTTGTCCGACTCGACTTAAATATGAGATATACGAAGTAACTATATGTATTGTGTAAAAATAAATGTACAAAATTTTAGTTTCATATCTTTAAGGAAATTATAACAAACAATACTTATTGTTTTAGGGGTTGTTTCAACCCTTAAAAGTCATGTAATTTAAAAGTCTTTCTTAATACGCCTCTAGTGCCTTTGACAAATACGTGTACCAATTTTCACGTTCCCAAGAGGTAGTTTCTGTTTATATATATAAAAAAAATATTTATTGTTTTAGAAGTTGTTTCTAAACCCTTAAAAGTCATATATTTTTTAATTCTTTCTTAATGCGCCCCTAGTGCCTACGACAAATACGTTTACCAAATTTTACGTTCCTAGGATGTAGTTTTTTTTTTTTTTTTAGATATATACGGTAACAAACAATATTTATGATTTTAGGGGTTGTTTCAACCCTTACAGGATAAATATTTAAAAAAAATTTTTTGCTCCTCTAGCCTATGTGACAAATATGTGTACAAAATTTTACGTTCCTAGGCGGTAGGGTTTTTGAGATATATACCAAACAATATTTATTGTTTTAGGGGTTGTTTCAACCCTTAGAGACCAAATATTTAAAAAAATCCTTTCTTAGTGCGCCTCTAGTGCCTATGAGTAATATGTGTACCAAATTTCAAGTTCCTAGGTGGTATGGTTTTTGAGATACTGTGATCAGTGAGTGGGTTTTGGATTTTATATATAGAGATAATTAAATTAATAGTTTTATTCCCAAAACTCAAAATTTTACCAAGCATTGTTAATGATATATACTCTTTCAAACAATGTCTAACTTTTGGACTTTCCACAAGTAATAATTAAACATTCAAAAATGTTTAATTAAGGTGGAAAAGGAAAAAAAAAACATTACACTAAAAAAATCGTAGGCCAATGGAGGCCGAACTGGCTATTAAATTGAGTCGCTTATAAAGCCGAACATTTTTTGTACGGTCATTAATATTAAACTATGGTCATATCTCAATTTTTAATACAAATTTACTGTTTTTTGTTATTTTTATTAACACATCATTTTAAACGGCCACCATTTCGAAAAGATTTATTGGATAAGTTGATTTACATTAACAATGTCTTGACGTAACTAAAGGCTGTGTCAAGTTTCAAATCAATCGGTTCAAATGTCTTAGAGATATACACTATCAAGTAAAAACAAAATGAATACTATATAGAAAATTTGGCATTTTATTTCCTAAAATTATTTGAACTTTTTACTGTAGATGGTGCAATAAATACGTAAGTAAAATTAGTAGCCCACACTTTTGAAACACCCTGTATATAGAATTGTTTTAATGCTATTAATACAATGTTAATATAGGTTACAGTAAACTACAAAGGAATCATTTTATAATAATTAATGGCTTTTGCTCTGTGGAATATTAAATTCAAACGATGATTTTACTATTTTCAAATGTTTTCAATATTAATATTATAATCGTGTCATAATACTTACTCTTGGTTCGATCCCATGAATCGATAAAAGTTTTTACTTTTTCAAATGTTTTTAATTAATATGTGTCATAATCTTATTTATAGATTCTAAATTTAGCTTTCTGTGTCTCTACAAATAAATCTTTGATCAAACTTGTAAAGTAATACGATAAAACTAAGCTTTAAACAAATGGTACTAAAGCGAAAACAATTCTTTCAACATAAATTATAAAACTATAACCTGTAAAAAGTTCTTAATTTAAAGAAACAAATTAAAAACTGATACTATGAACCTAATACAACTTAGTTAAGGTATACTAGTGGCTTGTAGGGGCAATTGCCCCTATATATTGTAGTAATTTTATTAAGTAAATTGTTAGTCTCATGATTCACCGTACCTTAAATTATCATTAAAAATTTGTGAATATAATACGCACAATAATTCTTACATACCTGCGTAATTTCCAAAGTATAATCTACGCTAGGTTTTGTTTGCGTATTACAGATGAGGTGAAATCAGCTGTTATATTATTAAGTTAAACGAATATTCATTTCTTCTTTAAATGTTACCCCACGTACACTCGCTTTTATAGGAGTTGATAATGAAGAAATAATTATTAATGGAATATGTTTGTATGTTATACTAAGATGTACGAATGTTTCCGAAGTTAAACGAATGTGTACATAAACTTCTATAAACTTGGATACATAAATATATTATATTGATAGTAAAATAAAGTATTTATATAACAGTTTATAACCTCAATACAAATCTTATAACGTATTATAGGCTACATTAGTTCTTTAACTCATATTTAGAAAAAAATTATCTTCGCAATACTTATATTGATTGAAGTTGTAAACATAACCCCAAAGTATAATCTGCGCTAGGCTTTGTTTGCGTATTACAGATGATGGGTGAAATCAGCTGTTATATTATATTATTAAGTTAAACGAATATTTATTTCTTCTTTAAATGTTACACCTGATTTACACCTGTATATGCCCATGCTATTTAAATGGGACTTATTTTATTCCGTAACAAACTTTTGGGACACAATTAAGAAAAATGAATATTTTTCCCCAAAACTTCATGCCCAGACCTCTAAAATGAGACCTCTCCCAGCTTCCTACGACCTACCGTTCGCTCTGAATTTCATTTTCAAATTTGGGCTTACGGAATTAAATATATAGATTTAAAAATTTAGTTTGGCAAAAATTATAAACATAAGGAATAAATAAATATAATAAATACGAAAGCTCTTATTTTACAAATCTTTATACAAATTAGTTATAAGCTAAAGCAGAAAAATCGTAAAAGTACTCGAGTGCCTTGATTTTGGCGTAAGCCTATTAACAATTTAATTTCAGCATATCCTCCATCAACAATCCGTTTATTTCTTAGTCACTGGCAAATGCGTTGTTCGGTTTTCATAAAATTTTACATATCTTGGAGGCATTTAAAACTACGTGACGTGCACAATTTTTATTTCTTGTCCAATTTTTACGCAGTTGGAAGGATTGTTAAGGGCAAAATCAGAAGTCTTAACAAATTGATTAATTGTATAATAGGTTCTGTGATTATTTTGTGAATTTTCTTTCACATCTCTTGCTTGAATCTTGCCTGTTTTAGGCATTGAGATTTGCAATTATATTACTGATGACGTCTATATTACAAGAGCACAATGTGAACTGGAGGCGAAAGAGGTTTATGAAAAGGTACTAACTTACATTCTTATTCAGCAAATTTGCTTTGTGTTTGGAATAAACGGATTGATTTGTCAGATCTTGTACATTATTATTGGATTGAAACGAGAAAATTATATCTTTATGTCACCTTGTTTGATATATTAAATTAATATTACCATAACATTAAATTAAGATTATGCCTTAAGTTTCGAGAATCTACTACTAAGTTTCAAGAAGTTTCCTAAGGCTACTATTCACAGAACTACTATAAAAAATCCGCTAGTGTTGCCGTCGTACTTAAGCTATGCTACTACTTCGTCTTTATTCGTCTACCTAGCTTAAAGTAAAAAAGTAAATTATCTTGGAGCCTTATGTAACTCAATTTATCTAAACAGGTAAATAAAACGAACTCCTAGTTATGATAAGATTAGTCTACTAAAACTTACTGAAAACATGGGTCTAATAAAATTGTATCCTTGGCTAATCAGTCATTTTGGTCTTGAAATATTGGCATGGACAGGACAAGCTATCAATTGTCGTAAAGAAAACGAAATATAAAATGTACTTGCAAATGTGTTAAATATTGCAACTACGCTTGAACGTTACAGCTCTGCGATCATCATCAGTGTACAGTCTCGTCAACTCAATATTTGAGCACTAAGTCGGTACATAGCCATTGAATTATCTTTGGGTGATATCCATCTATTATATTTTAAAAAACCTGTCATTCATGAACAACTCTTGGCCCTACCACGCATGCATCAGGATTCAGATCACAGCTACTCCGACCACACTTCCCAGATCAAAGTGCCTCTTTCTTAATTAATCGTAATTTCCGAAAATATCGAAGTAAAAAATAATCTGTTTGCATTTTCTTCTTCGCGGGAAAAGAACCAAGGTTGGTTTTAGTAATAGCATACGTATATCAAATTATATATTATGCGTTTAGGTTTTCATAGTTTAAAACACAGGTACCGGTACCCTTATAGCAGAAGTGCAATAATTTATTTTATGTCTTTGGCTAATTTTTTTGAAATATTTTAGCAAGCCAGTAAATTATATATTTTAGAAGTTAAAGTAATTACGTAAACTAAAAAATTAAGCATGTATCACAATGTGTGTTTAAAAATAGAATTCGTACATTGTTTAAAGTTATACTATTTAAGGCGCGTTATGAAAAAATAATGAGACTGACTTTTACGATGCGTATGCACAGAGTGACACAAAACTCACATGACAGATCTCGAGGCTACCAGAGATGTTTAAATCCCATTAGGTAGAAATATCGTATATAGACATCATATATAGACTACTTTTTAAATGAGTGACATTAAAGTAATGGAAATTCAGAAATACTGATAGAAATAATAAACGTGATTTGTTATTTAAAACAGTTCTTAATCTATATATTAATTTGAAAAGGTTTTTTGTAATCCGAGTGAGATCTCGAGTTCTATTGGGCCGATTGACATGCGAATTGTGTTAAATGAAAGGTAATTAGCTCTATATTTGCCCATTTTACTTGGATTTTAGTAATTACATCACTAAATTTTCAAAAAACGGAAATTAAAATCTCTTATGGCAATTTAACATGGGAAAATTGTTTAAGCCTATTCCAAGTGAGATCTCGAGTTCTATTGGTCCGATTGACATGCGGTTTGTGTTAAATGAAAGGTAATTAACTCTATATGTGCCCATTTTACTTGGATTTTAGTAATTACAGCACTAAATTTTCTAAAAACGGAAATTAAAATCTCTTATGGCAATTTAACATAGGGAAAATTTTTAGGCCTATTCCAAGTGAGATCTCGAGTTCTATTGGACCGATTGACATGCAGTTTGTGTTAAATGAAAGGTAATTAACTCTATATTTGCCCATTTTACTTAAAATTTTACTATTCCATCATTTAATATTTTTAAAATGTAATTTAAAATATTTTCTATTCAATAACATTGTATTTACTGATCAACTGATTATAACAGCACATGTTTTATTATCATGACATGGTTAGTTTATGTTGTAATTTACTTTATTGAAGTAGGTTATGTTTAATTTTGCTGTTGCTTAATTATGTTTTTCTGTTTATAGTTCAATAGTTATGGAGGTGAACGGATAATTAGTGATGATGAAATTGTCTTTTTAGTAAATTTAATAAATCAATTTAAATAAATTTAATAAATCAATCAATGATGAAATTGTCTTTTTAGTAAATTTAATAAATCAATCTCTTATTAAATCAAGCAACTAGGCCTACATTAATTGCAAAAACTTCGCACAGGTTAGCTAGGGTTCCAACAGGGAGTTGGGGAGTGGGGGGTTGGCGTGCGGAGCACGCAGGGGTCTCCCCTAGTATTTTTATAAACTGAAACTATTTTAACTAAATTTAAGAATACAGCTCTTACTACTTCTAGGAATAAACCATTGCAACTGTCAAAACATATGTTAATAGCACAATTCAATCCAGTGCAAAATTTGTGAAGATAACATGCTGCCACGCACAAACTCTCCCAATTACCACCCTTATTTATTTCATTTACTTATACTTCGTTCGTGTGCAGCTTTCCAAGCACAAACTCCCTCTATACCTTTTATTACCTTTTTTCTTTAATTTTATTCTTTAGTTTTAGGTCTTATTTGATTTTTTGTTATTTGTACTAGCCCGTTTTAACAAATTTGAGAGGTCTTGCGATGATAAGAAAAGGAAAATCTTTTATTTTCCAGTTCTTATGAATTTAATTTAATTTTACTTGGACCTTTTTGTCCTCTTTTGCAACTCTTTAGTACACTAGCTCAAATTAGACTCTACTCCGGGGTTGTTCCCTTTGGAGTTAAAGTTTGTGTGATCAGTGGCTGGCTTACCTGTTAACCTTCTTATTTCTAGGGAACTTTATGAATTTAGGATATTAAAATTTACTTGTAAATAACGTAGTTTAGATTAGAAAAACCAAAATTATTTATTAATTCAAAAAACACAAATTAAATTTGAACATAACGGCGTTTTCAAGCTAAATATAATTTAAATCATAAATTAGGATAATATTACAAATATTTTACATTCCTCGATTAGCCATTGTGAGTAACGAAATTTAAATGAATTTACTTTATTTTAAAATCCCCTGAATTTAATTTATTTTAAAATATTTAAGTTTGAATTTGCAAATGGAAATGATTTTATTTATTTATGAAAAACTTGATTGCCTGTTACCGTGTAGTACTCACGAGTGTGGACCTGAGATTTGCAGAAGACTGGTGCCATTGGCCACGGCTATACTAGCCATGTCACTAATATGTTTTGCGGAACTATCAACCCTCCGATTTCTCAGAAATGCCGGCTTTCAAATCCTAGTGGATCACCTCGGTAACGTCCTTCAGTACTATTGTTAAACACACTTACTCATTTTTATAATAAGTTGAACTTCCGTGTTTTCAAGAGAAAAGATGCAGACTGATGTTTTTAGAAATGCATTTAAAATAAGTGACAGGGCAAAACCAATGCATTGTGCAGTGCGGGTTGCGTTCTTTTCCAGGTCCACACTCGTGAGTACAGGACAGTGCTTTCAGACACAAGATGTTCGCTGTTGATTCTCAATTCCTCCTTTGGTGTGACTTCGTCTTACGGATTGGTGTTGGTTTCCTCTTGACTTCTCTTGGTGTTGGTTGAAAGCTGTCTTCTCCTTGACTGCTCCAACGTTCTTATTGCTAGACCGACCTTCTTCTTATTGTTTCTTCTCACGGTTAATTTACAGCCAACTACCGACCGGAGTTAGAAATAACGAACACTGGATCTTCACGTACTTGGACGCAACTCTTCAAGATTCCTTAGGCTGTGTGGTGCCCTCGCCTTGGTGGTTGTTCCTAAACTAATGCTAGATACTTCGTTCCCTTACTTCCTTAGGTGGTTTCCAGTCAAACGAGTATCTATTTTCGATTTTGTAAGAAATTCTTATTTCTTAAGTTATAAAGATATTTCTTAGTTCTAATACATATTAGTTAATTTGTTTCCTGAGTTTTGGTGTAATTATTTTCTCTTAATTAGGCCTTGATTAATTGATTTTGGCTTATTTCTGTTTCTTCATTGGCTGTGGTCAGACTCGAGTAGTCAATCCTATAACGTCATTTCCTCTCTCTACCCTCGGCTGTGACACTCCAGTTTAGACTTGTCCGTTGGTAAATTCTGCATTGTTTTTAAACAAACCTCTATAACGCTTTTGTCTCTGGCTTGATTTTGAATTTGAAAATTTTATATCACTCGTGATCGTTTTCTAACTCCTACCTCGTTCAAATGGTGTTTCTACTCCTAATATTTCTTTACTTATTCGCCTCGAAAGTTATTGCTTTAAATTCCAAATTTACTTTTTGTAAATTTTTTAATTTTAAAATTTTTTGGTTCTTATCTTATTTGCCTTGTCTTGAAACGCGATAAACTGGTTTTGGATGTTTGGTAACTTGATTAGTTCCTAAGATATGCTCCCTTTTGTTTGTCCTAATTACTCGCTTTTGTTTAAAATTTTTAATTCCCCCTTTTAAAGTTATTTTGATTTCTCACATGGCTTTATAATACATATACTTAATACATAATCTATCGATTTTCTCCTCTTTTTTACTTCACTTTACCCATATTTTAATTAATTAACTTTTTTATTAATTTATTTTATTTCACAAAAACTATTTATTAATTTTTAATGACACTTGGCTTAGTTATGCATCATTTCTTATTATATCAATTTCGAATTTACATTTTTTAATTGTCTTTTAACATTTTACGTTATTGGGTTTTTTAGGCCCAAGAATAACTTTAAAATCTCATTTTTGGTTATAAATTTTAAATTAGTTTTATTCCATCTTTATTAACCCTTCTTGCTTTACAAATGAATCTACTTATTTTTTTGTTTCAATTCAAATATTAATAGTTTTTCTTTTCCTCTCTTTCATTTATGCTTATAACTTCTAAACAAATTATCTGATTAAAATTCTTTTAATGGCCTTTTATGTATTTCGTTCTCCTCTTTACATCCAACTAAAGTTATCAACTAATTTTACAATTTTATATTTTAACATGTAAGCAATGCTAAAAGAAACGGACCACTTTGTGCCAGTTGGAACAGGATAGTCTTGTTGGATCCAGTAGCTTTTTGGTCAATTCCTGTCTCCAACGCCTACGTCATACCCTGACATGATTTCAACATAGTTCATTTGGTTACTTTTCAAAATAAACTCTTGAAAACCTTTTTTTTAACTTTAAAATGCTTTTTTAACTTTATTATCCTTAATTTTAACCCCCTTTTTACTATAATTAATTTATTAATTGTCTCTAATTAATTTTAAGGAATTCCACTAATTGGTGCCATTGCAATCGGCCAATTAGCCACTGCAATGCCTATAAAGAAGTTTGACTGGAGCCTACTTACTTGACTTCTGTTACAGAAATGCTGCCTAAGCCACTGATATCTAAATCCGTAAACGTCAGGTTTATACTGACAGGTCCTGTTCCTTGATTAATGTCCAGATGTTGAACCCTCAGAGGATCGATGGTGAACAGGCCTAGACTGGGAATACCTGTTCAACAAAAAAAAATATAGTAATTGACTGGTTGACAAAAAACAGCGAAAAAACTAATTGTAGTTATTTGTTGAAAAATGTATGAATAATGAAATGACTCCATTGAAGTTGGTAATCAAAACAAAATATTTCAAAATTCCACTTAATTTGTACTTGGATATTATTACAATAATACTAGTTTAAGTATATTTAAACTAAATGACGCTCATAGGAGAGTAGTATTCAATGGCGCTCTGGTCCGACTGGCGCTCTGGTCCGACT
>JAGFPH010004208.1:109305-119726 GCA_018207615.1 Philaenus spumarius
AGTCGGACCAGAGCGCCAGTCGGACCAGAGCGCCATTGAATACTACTTAGGAGATTACAAAATAATTGGATTTATTGATGCAATGATGTTGATGTCTGTGCTGCAGAAAATGTTTATATTCTGGAGATAAGAATGAAGCAGAGTTTGAAATGATGTTCTGACGAAGATACTGAGTAGACAAAAGCAGTGCTGGTCACTCATAGAAGGTATTTTATAGTTGGTATGGAAAAAGCCTTATTTTATTGACGAAAAATAGACAAACAGTATAAAATTCATATTTTCATTACAAAAATTGAGTAAAAATACGTTTATATTATTCTTTATGTGGTTCCTAATGAAAGGCGCCATCTATTAACAATCTAACTAACATGACAGCTGTTAGATTGTTTACATTATTCCTTATAGTATATTATTTCTCAAAGGTGTTTTTTTTTGTGGCAGTACCATATCTCCCTTAATTCTTCTTCAACATTAATCAAACATCATTTTAAAGCTTATATTCCCCGATATTGATGTAAAATAGCCAAATAGCTTAAAATGTATGTTTTAGTTAAACAAATTGATTAAAAAACTTTCATATGATTCCTAATGAAAGGCGCCATCTATTAACAATCTGTTTAACTAACATGACAGCTGTTAGGTTGTTAACATGCTATATTATGCAAGTGTATCTATTATACAAATCAATCAAATTAAAACAAAGTAAATAAATAAACGTAATTTACTTAATAAAATCAATTAATTACATCTGGTAAGTAGGCCTTACTCCTATCTTACGAAATATTCTAGTTATTATGGCTAGAATAGAAAATAAATAGCTTATTAAAACTGATTTATTCCTGGATGGAAAAACACTTTACGTAATTAAAAAAAACTGGTTTAAAAATAAGTTGTTATATAATCGGTTTCTACGTTTTAGTCATGTAAACACTTCTATTTCAGTAGTTATTAGGAAAGATGAGCTACTACAGTGACTCTTATGTGAGACGGAAGGTTAGGGTAGCCAATGAGCACCGATCATGATCCCCAGAACGCAGCAGCGTGTGAGCAGGGCTGGAGGCTAAGGTGCAAACAAGTTCTACCAATTTATTTCGTATATGCAGGCAGCCATTCATCATCTTCGTGAGTAGACCAATGTCCCAAATCTTTGGTTGAAACCCTTAAACATATAAATTTAATTTTGTAAATTCCCTTAACTCACGTCAGCGGTTCAGCTGGGTGATCGAATTATTTTAGTTTCAAACTAACCCCACTATAATGGAGACAGTGGTTAGTATATTTCTAAATATAAAACATGTATTTCTAGTTTTAGAGAGGAATAAATTTGATATTCAAATTAAAAACTTTTGTCCCTCATAAAAAAAGGTTTGTGGTATCCTGGTGAAAGGGAAGATGCATAAATTGTTGTTTTAAATGATTAGCTCAAGAATCAGAGTACAAAATATTGCCGGGCAAATTTGATTCATCCTGTTTATAAAAATAAATACTAGAGTTATAAAATAATCTAGTGAAATAAAACATAACTCACCAGCAACGAGTTTTGGAAACGCAGACTGTATTGCTCCCTTCAGGCACGTGTTTAACTGAGGATCGGTTCTCTTGCACTTTTTGAAGCTTTTCGCTGAAACAAAACACATAACCAACCCATTCAGTAAGTACTCTTAACTAGCGTCACACCAACTGCCATAAGGCAAAACAAGACTGACAAGTTGAAAACAAGAAAATCAAGGATAAATGTTTTAAAATGATTTAGGTAATTGAATCAGTTTAGGTTTTCATCAATTAGGTAGGACTTGGCCATACTGTATTTTCGTAATTACCACTATTATGTGCCTTAACTTTTTAATATTGACTTTGTCTCGTTTTCCACGTTTGTTTTTTGTTAGATCTTATTCCTTTTTCTAAGTAGAATTTGTTCTTCCTTTTTGAAGTATTTAAATGTTCAATCTAACTAAATTCATGTTTCAATATGTACGATTAGTAACATGTGTAAGTTAAGATCATCAGTAATGGGAAAAGTTTACTTTACACTTTATTTATGGATTTATTTAATTAGGTCAAGTAAAATCTTTATTTATAATGATTGACTTCAAATTGGGTTAAATGACTGAAGAAAGAACAAATAAAAAATATATGATGGGGAAATTAACAAATATTACAAAAGAAAGGTTTCAATGAACCCAAACCTCTGAATCAGACATAATATAAGACCATCGAATAATATAATACAAATGTTTGAATTCCTCCACTTGTACCTGAAGATTTATCGACATGCCAAATTCAAAGTCTGCACCTACACGGGAAGCGCTTCATAATACTGACGAACGAGTCATACAATTTTAATTTTTAACACCTGCATCTTTTAAATGGTTTATTGCAAATATTTCAAACTCCGCACGTTGACGTAACATTTTGTGGTGATCCTAAATCTATGTTCTAAATTTCATAAGATATCATAAAGGAGAGCAACTTTATGAAGCGAATAATAATCGCCCAACCTAACGTTTTTTGCGGAAAAAAATGTATAAAGTTTTGCAATTCGCAGGAGTCTTTCATTTTAGTATCAGGAATAAGAATAAAAAGAGTTCCCGCCTGTCCGGTGGATGAAACATCCTCTAATTCATGAAAAACCACTCCCGATAGGCATTTTGTGCTAGTTTTTCTCGTTTAACTCAGAATCCATTGACGGACAGAAATAATGAATAGGAACAAAAATATTCCTCATAAAAATCTAGATAAAAAGTCTCAACTCCTATAAAAGCGAGTGTACATCGTACGTACATGAGTAACATATAATATAACAGCTGATTTCACCCACCATCTGCAATACTTAAACAAACCCAGTGTAGATTATAGTTTGGGGTTGCTTACAACTTCAATCGTTATAATTTCTTGTAAAGGGGTTTTTTTTAATATGAGTTATAGAACTAATGTATGCTATCATAATATACGTTATAATATTTGCTTTGAAGTTATAAACTCTATATAAATACAACCTTTTATCATCAATATATTTGCTTATACAAATTTAAAGAAGAGATACCTATTCGTTTAACTTCGGAATCATTCGTACATCTTCGTATAACATAAACACATTATTCCATTATTAATTTCTTCACTATAATATTAATAACTTCTATTTAAATCATTTGATCTATCAATATGAAATAAAAACCAATTAAAAGATAGTATTTTTATCTTTTTTAAATGTATAATAACGTATCTAAATAAAAATGTTTCACAAATAAGCCTAAAGTTTTTTAATCCTTATTATTGTACACATTTACCGAGTTAAAAATCCCCGTCAGCATACTTCGGTAGGCCTATATAAGTAGGCCTTAATGTTGTTTTTAAATAGTTTGTTTATCTATTTAAAACAGTTGATTAGGTTTATCTATCAGCTGTTTTCACAATTTGAATATCACGGCGAATGATTTTTATCTTTATACATACATTATTCTTCTGTACGTGTTTATTTCACTGAACTCCTAAACGGCTGGACCAATTTTGATGAAATTTTGTGTGTGTGTGTGTGTGTTTGAGTGGGTTCCTGGATGGTTTAGATTCACAATTGGAAAGGGTCGAAATGGGGTTGCTTTCCATACAATAAATATAAATTAAACTAACTTCCTACAAGCCATAAATCTAAAATTTTGTAATATTATTTTTAAGGGATATACAAAACTATTTGCAATTTGATTACTTAAGTCAAAGGGATTAAATGGAATAACACCCTTAAAATTATATAATAATCCACTTCCTTTTATATATTCTTAAAAAAACTACTCAACTAATTTTATTAAAATTTCACAATATACACATATTAGTACCAGGGTTTTTTTTTTAGAGAATATCATTACTACAAACAAACAAATTTAAAGTGGTAGCTACCCGTATACAATAAAAATAATTTCACTAAATTCCTACAAGCTATAAATTTGAAATTATTTAATATTATTTTTAATTGGTATAAAAAATCTTTTGGCATTCGATTACTTAAGTCAAAGGGGTGAAATGGTCGGTTACACCAAAATTCAGGGTCGGGACTTTTTGGACACCCGGTATATTTAGCCACTATCAGACATATTGTTACAGAATTTTTATATTATTTTAGTTTCTTCCAGCTATTTGTAAGGATGAAGCTATTAAAAGAAGGCAATACTGAGGCATATAAGGTTGACGGTTTATATTTGTGCCTATTTATATAAAAATGTATGTTTAAGTACAACACAATTTTTGTGAACCTCCAGCTAATAAATAAATTGTGAGATCATAAAAACAAAAATAATAAAAATACGGAAAAATGATTTTAAATTAAATTGGTAAAAACAATTATTTAAAAATATATTAAACTTTATATAAATAAATCGAATTTTAACTTTCCGAAATCAATAATATGTATATAAATAGTTGAAAGGTGGGGTGAAATACCCCGTGTTGCAAGCAAAAACATATTGCAGACAACTGATAAAATCTTATCTTATTAAACGAGCAATTCTTGTATATTTGTTTATAAATTTATTTCGGAATCTCGCTAACGGCTCTAACGATTTTGATGAAAATTTGCATATAGGGGTTTTCTGACGTCAGGAATCGAATGCGCTAGGTCTTATGTCTGCAAACATGCGCATAAACTCGAAAAAAATGCTCATAAAATTTAAACTCTGAACTTTTTTTATATACCATTTTTGAAGTCACTAAGTATAGGCGAATAGAAAATATACAATATATGTTCGTTTAATAAGATAAGATTTAACAAACATAAATCATTAACAATCAGGTGGTATAATTTTCAACTTATTTCTTTATTCAAACACCAAACGTAACTAAAACATTATTTTTGTGCTGTTATTAATCGTTCTGAAAACCTTTTCACCAGTTTCTGCATTCTTTGCATTTCTATAAAGGTAATATAAATTATCTAATGATTATAATTATTATTTGTTATTTCTAAAATACATAAACAATATCAAATATGGCCTATTTGTTGGATAGGTTACATAACCTACATGTACCTATAGAGGTTTTTGGACGTCAGGATTCGAATAAGCTAGGTTTTACATCTGCAAAAAGATCTAATAAAATGTTAAAACTAATTACACTTTTCATTATTTAAATACACAGTTAATATGTACGTAAGATCAAAAAATATTTATATTTATTCAGTATGCGAGTCGTTTTTACATACATTTTCCTAAAAAAACCCAAAAATACCAAATATACTGAGCGATGCTCTGTCGCCCAGGTACTTAATACATCAAACTGAAAAAGCCCACAAATATTGAGGATTAAAATAAAAAAACAGTGCAACTAAAATAAATTAAACTTTATATAAATAAATCAAATCACAAGTCCAATGTGTGAGACATAGAGACGGAAGAAAAGACATTAAGAAACATTAAGTGGTTACAGTTGAAGGACATTTTCTAAATATCACGTTAGATATGAATAAAAGAAGTTCTACAACAATTTTTGAATTAAAATGTAATTTTAAGTTAAGTTAATTTAAAAACAAAGTAAATAAATGTGAATACTATTTAAACCTTAGTTAATACTTACGCAATTTTCCGACATTGGACGAAAGAGCCAAGCCGAACAATGCCGATATTACGAGGACGCAGAGAAGATGTATGGAAGCCATCGTATGTGATTACCTCCTCAAAGTGATGTTTGTTTATAATTATACTGGACAAGTCCGGCACTCCGGCGTCAAGGTTAACCCCACCCCTCGACCCCTCCCGTGCTCAGGGTGTACTCGAAATGTAAATACATTGTTGTTGGGGACATAATTTTCCAAATTCGATCTCAGGCTGCAAAAAGCATCACTTCCTCAAACCTTATTAGAAGTTACTTAGATGTCTAGCATTTTAAATAATACAAAGAATTTTGTTATTAAATCAAACGGATTGTTTTCACCCGTATAGCAAGGTTTAATCAAGATACTGTATATAATTTGAATTGGTAAGTCAAATTACATAAAAAAATTGTGCACCCACTAGCCTACCTAATTATACATGGGTGTTTCAAAAAGTACTTTAAAACTTTGAAAAATCATATTAATTTGTTCAGAGAACTACAGAGGTGATTGTAGTGTCAATTTTTAGGGAAACACATCAAGTTGTTTCTACCTTAAACTAAAGATGCTATATGTGGCTTCTGTTGGTGATACTGCACACATCCCATCGGTAGTTAATTTCCCCCCAAACTCGTGGAGCATTGCAGGAGTAACTTGCTCAGCGGTGGCATAAATTCTAGCTTTAAGATCAGGTAGAGAAACCAGCAAAAAAGGTGCATAGGCGATATCCTGGATGAATCTCCATAAGGAAAAATTTAGCGGTGTCAGGTCTGGGGAACGTGGGGGCCATGCAATTGGCGTATCACGGACAATCCATTCATAAATCTCGGACATCAGTTCGGTAGTGAGGTGGTGCGCCATCTTGCATGAAATAAACACTGCGTTCTTCGTCATCCTCATTGATCTGTTGTTTCAAAAATGGTACTATATCCTGTTGATGGTTCTCTCTCGGAAAACAAGGGGCTGTAAATTTTGTTCTTGCTCAATGCACAAAAATTTCAAGTTTAGGGCTACCTCGAACATGTTGCAATGTTTGATGTGGATTTTCACTGCCTCAAATCCTACAGTTATGTGTGTTAACCTTGCCACTTAAGTGAAAAGTCGACTCGTCAAAAAATATTATGTTGTCCAAGAAATGTTCATCCTCATCCACTCGTTCTTACGGGCAATCTTATCAGTGTCTTTTATTGCTTGTAAAATGCGAACGTTTTTCAACACTCACCAAATAGTTGTATGTGGGACTTGCAACTCGCGAGATACACGCCGTGTCGATTTCGTATGGCTGTTGACAAAACTTTAATCTCACTTACGTACTCAGATGTGTTTGGACGACCTGGTGATTTCTTATTGAACACCCTGTTTCTACAAAACATTTATGCCACTTATAAATTGCAGGCCTACTAGGAGGATCTTTAGCGTACTGAACTGTTGTCGCCGACTTTGATTGACGCAACTGCCGCTAGCGCTCGTGCCGGTGCGGTTCGAGTCAAAACTTGATGTGTTTCCCTACAAATTGACACTACAATCACCTCTGTAGGTTCTCTGAATAAATTAATATGATTTTTCAAAGTTTGTAAAGTACTTTTAGAAACGCCCCGTATATCAATAGCTTAAAAGTTTGTCCTCAAATTGCTGGGACAAATATTAAAACTTACAACTAATTTAAAACACTTATAGGAAAACAAATAGTTTAAGAAATGTAATTTTTGTCAATTTAAAATATTGTCCATTTAAGATGAAAAGCTCAGCTGATTTAAGATATTTATAAGTGTTTTGTTACAACAATCAGCTGTTTACTCTAGCCTTCCATGAAGGCGTTTATATTAATACTAGCTGAATACCAGTGCTTCGCTACGGGGAATTTTCTTCATCACTATGTTACATAATTGTAATATTTCTCTCTCATTTTCTTTCATCTTTTATTTCACGGAAGTGAATTACTACATGTATTTTCAATTAGTTTGGTATTTATTGTTCATTGCCTGCCCGTCAATCTTCTTCATCACGGTATGTGGGCTGAAGAAATTAAATCAATTAATAATAAAGAATTCAGAGTGAAGAGCGTCTTTTTTTCGTCCGCTAAATCTACAAACGGTAAATCAGTCTTAGCTGGATGTTGCAGATCGCACAGATACTTAATATGATGCGAATGCATAGATCGGGATGGATTTGATCTTTAAATATTAAATTAATAAGTGCCAAATTTCAGCTCTTTAGCTTTAAGGAAAGAATACCAATTAATATTTATTGTTTTTAGGGGTTGTTATCACATTTTCACCCATTAGCAGCACGTAACAAAATGTAAAACTGGTTTACTTTTTATATGTGTTTTTCAAAAAATAAATTAACAAAATTTCAGTTTTCTAGGTTTAGGGAAAGTATAACAAACAATATTTATTGTTTTAGGGGTTGTGTCAACCCTTAAAGGCCAAATTTTGCAAAATCCTTTCTTAGTGCGCCTCTACATTATTGAACGGATGTATACCTTCCAAATTTCAAGTCTCTAGCTTTAGTAGAATCGGCTCTGCGTTGATCATCAGTCAGGACATTGCATTTTATATAGATTTGATGTTATATTTTGAAACAATTATTTATTTGAAGTTGTACTTAGGTTGTTGTAAGTTAGGTTGTTGTTGGTTAGGTTGTTGTAAGTTAGATGTTTGCAGGCCTAAATAATACTGTTTGGTTTATATTTATTACTGATAAAAGCGTATATTTACGTTTATAAAACAACAACTATATTTTAAATGTATTTTAGGGGTTACTAGCATGTATCAGCGACTTCGCTCCGATATAATAAATCAAGAAAAGGAATTACTGGTAAATATTGAGATTAACAAAACAACAACAAAAAACTATTTCAGATCCAAGTTCCCTGGCCCAAAACGCATACTGAGTTTAGTTTAAATCTATCTACCTAACCTAGGAATACGGTCAGCTATGCGTCAGTATAAGCGCTAAAAATCATATTTCCTGTCAAAGTGTTAAAATTAAAAATTCAATTTACCTAAAAAATATTGGCTTCGAAACATGTTTTACCCCTTAGAAGAAAATAACCGAAATACAATTGTTATTTTCTTTCCTACATATAACTTAAGAGTAATGTCTGCCAAGTTTCATATCTCGAGGTTCATAGCAAGTGTACGAATTGCTATTATTTGTGTATTAATATAGTTAAGCCATTTCACCCCTTAGATTCAAGTAATCTAAATTCAAAAGTTTTTTCTTCTATATATATAAAAGCCAAAACCCACTGACTCACTGACTCACTCATCACGATTTCTCAAAAACTACCGAACGGATTGGAATGAAATTTGGTATGTAACTTCCTCTAGGGCCATAGGTGCTCACTAAGAAAGGGTTTGAAAAAATTCGAAATTTTAGGGGGGTTTGGGGGGATCAAAGTTGTTAAAAAACGATTTCTTCAAAACTACCGAATGGATTGGAATGAAATTTGGTATGTAGCTTCCTCTAGGACCATAACTGTTCACTAAAAATGGTTTTAAAAAATTGGAAATTTTAGGGGGATTTGGGGGGTAAAAATTACTAAATCACGATTTCTCCAAAATTACCGGACAGATTGGAATGAAATTTGGTATGTAGCTTCCTCTAGGGCCATAAGTGTTCACTAAAAAAAATTCGAAATTTTAGGGGGGTTTGGGGATCAAAGTTATTAAATCACAATTTCTTCAAAACCACCGAATGGATTGGAATGAAATTTGGTATGTAGCTTCCTCTAGGGCCATAGGTGCTCACTAAGAAAGGGTATGAAAAATTTCGAAATTTTAGGAGGGTTTGGGGGGATCAAAGTTACTAAAAACATAATTTCAGATATTTTATTATTATGGCAATAGTGCTTTTATTATTTAAGATCTATATATATATATATCAAAGCCAAATACCACTCACTGACTGAACACTTAAAAAGAATACAATTACGTTAAAAAGACCGAAAATACCAACAACCACGGGCAACGCCGTACGGGTCAGCTAGTTCTTGTATAAGAATAATATATACAACATTTCAGCTCTCTAGCTTGTAGGAAGTTAGTGAATTTATATTTTATTGTAAAGGGTGGTTATCCCATATTATGCTGTATTTATGAAATAAATGTAGCACATTTTATATCTAAAGCTTAGAGGGATGTAAAATAATGAATGTTTATTGTTTTAGGGGTAGGTATACCCGTTTTCAACCCTTAAAAGCAAAATGCGAGTGCATTAATTTCCCTATGTAGCTATCACATAAGAGACAATTTCACTTCTCTCTGTGCTTTGCAATTTCAGCTCTATATTCTCATGGGAATTAAAGGCGTATTATTTTCGAGTATTTTATGTAAGTAATTGGGATAATTTGTATGGCATCAGTAAAATAAAATTACTCTCTTGTGTTAATTAATCACTATTCTAAATTTGGTTCAGATTCGTTAAACAGTCTGGTCGTTCATAGCGTAACACAAAAATTGGATCATACAATCCCATAGACTGTTCTTCTTTATATAGATGCTAGAGGGCTCTGCCCTTGCTCGCTTCGCTCTCCTACCTCCGCGGCGAAGCAAATACAAACAGATTAGGACAGGGATTTGTTATTTTTATAAAAGGGAGACTATTTTTATGTTATCAAATATGACCAAAATGTGATATGGTAAAGCAGTATTTCAAACTAGTCAATAGGTTAGTAAAGTTGGCACAAATTTTAATAGTGATAGGTGTCTGAATTATGCTATAGTAAACTGTTTTTGTTGTTTGCGTTTGCTATTACCTAACCTAAAGTAACTATTGGTTGTGAAGAATAATAAAATTATTTGATTCTAAATTTGCCAATTTGGTTTCTTTCGTAATAAAT
>JAGFPH010004209.1:0-10729 GCA_018207615.1 Philaenus spumarius
TAAATAATTTTATAAATTACTTTAAAGTCTTTGAGCTGTGAGAAAATAAAATAACTACGAAGTTATGATTTTTCTTCTGGTTCAAAGTATATTCAATACATCAAGAGACCCTTCGTTTTTTTGCTTTTTTCACACAGCTTAGCTATCACAACATCATTGTCTAAGAAAGTGATTGTCCTCTCTCTTTCTATTTGGATTAAGATAGAGCCCTCTAAATAAGATATAAGAGCCTCTAAATTATCTTGGTTGAATGTTGCTCGAAGTCTTGATTTTACAAATTTGAGTGCAGAGAATGTTCTCTCACAGTTAACTTGTGTCAAAGGGATGGTCAAAATAAACTTATAGACCAGTTCCGTTCAGGTAATACAGAGTACATGTTTTAGGGCCTACTCATATATCACATTGAACACACACTTGACACACTGCTTGCATTCTGATGTATTAGAGCAAGTCTTTTCCTCTTCATCGGATTCATCATTGCTCGACTCATTATTAATTTTAATCTGAAAAACTTTCTTTGATTGTCAAGTTTAAATCAGACAATACCTCAAACAAGTATTAAAGTTCTTTCAGTTTTTATCTGTCTACATTTTGTACCAATGTACAAATTTTGTCCAAGGTATTTGGTCTCAGTCCATTTTTCTTAAATTCAGGAAATCTTCTAGGGTCGAATATAGGCCTAAGTATTTTTTATCTGAAAATCTCGAGTTCAATGACACAATACACTTTTATCCTGAATTAGTCTTCTTCAGTTGAGTTGACAAAAGCATCTTCATTTGTGTCACAATCACCATATACTCTCTTGGCGGTTTGTATTCTTTTTTTTTTCAATTCTGTCTCAATGCACAATTTGTCTGCGCCTAAAGAAGGGCCTTCATATACTTTTTTGTTGATGGAAGCAATCACGAAAGACACAAATCTATTAGCAGCCTTCATGACATCTTCAAATTCAAACTCGTTACGAAGTTTTCCCAAAGATTTTACTGAAATAGAGAAATAGGCACGTTTGAAGATCCGGAATAGTAAACAAGATAAGGTAAGATAAGGCAATTGGATGGCTACGGTATACATCAACGAAAGTAAATCTCCAGTAACGTGTGATGAACCGTCAGAAAGCGACACTAGTTCTTCATCAGATGATGACTTTTAAAGTAAGTTACTAATTCGTATTTCTTTTTCCGGGCCTTGAATTATGTTAATTAATTGTTAGAATATATAAATACAGGGTATTGAAAAGTCTGGAGCCGGTTTAATATTTCGTATATGAAGAAAATTTTAAGGTAGATGTGATTGAAGAACTACTCTATGTAAAAATACAATTTTATTAAGATTTCAAAAAAAATATCCGCCATCTTGAATCCGCCATTTTGAATATAACTTTGTTTTTTTAAATAGGAAGGTGGTCATGTGATACATAATTTCGATGTAGAATTTCAAGAGAAAACCATCCGTGAAATTTGCACATCCATATCTTTAACCGATTAAAAATGGCGACCAAAAAACAACGAAATCGTGTTTTCCGATTTTGCCCCATTTTGCTGTACTATTAAAAAAAACTAATTACTATTATTTTTGGATTTAGAATGAAATAAGCTATCAAACGATATGCCACACAACGATATTTGGTTGAAACACACGAAATCAATTTTGAAAAAATCAAAATGGCTGATACACAAATATTTTAAATACTCCCAAATGTCGTTGTGTGGCATATCGTTTGAAAGCTTATTTAAATTCTCATTAAAAAAAGAATAGTAATTAGTATTAAAACAAAATAGTACAGCAAAATCGGAAAACACGAATTCCTTGTTTTTTGGTCGCCTTTTTTAATCGGTTAAATATATGGATGTGCTAAGTTCACCGTTGGTTTTCTCTTGAAATTCTACATCAAAATGATGTATCACATGATCACCTACCCATTTAAAAAAACAAAGTTACATTCAAAATATCGGATCCAAAATTTCGGATAAATTTTTTGAAAGCTAAATAAAATAGTATTTTTACATAGAGTAGGTTCCTCAATCACATCTACCTTAAAATTACCTTTATATACGAAATATAAACCGGTTCCAGACTTTTTAACATTCTGTATATGTAGTTCATAATGGGAATATTTGCTTGAAACATACTGGGATTAGAGACTATAAGTTAGAACTTCAGGCTATATTTTTTTTAGGGTGAATATATTTTTTCGGGCTGTTAATAGATTGTTAGGATACATAAATACGAAACATATCTCAATATGTTACGATTCTACTTACGTGCATATAGCCTGTGTAATGAATATTCAAATAAATTTAAGCGTTTGACTCAAATTAAGTTTAAAATAAAAGAGACACAATAATTTACAGCTCACATTCTTCACACACTTTAAAGTTTTACGTTTTCGTTACTACGGTTTACGACACGACAGACGACACCGATACTGTGAAGTTTTTATTCGGGTTCGACGTAAAATGTCGCGGGAAGCGGCCAGCTTTTTTAAGTCGCACAGACCACAGAGTGCTACTCGGTAGTCGGTAGTAGGTACACGTACGAGAGAGAAGAACTGCTTTACTATCACTTGTTGACAGTGTCAACTACAGATCTCACACCCGAAACTATGTTTTCCCGAAATTCTACTCTGAGTTTCCTCTCGCTTTCTAGAAATGTGTCTCGGCTCATTCTTTGAATTTTAAAGAATACGTTTGGACGAGGGTGCAAAGAAGGCGCATCGGCCCGTTGGCCGGTGGGCCGGCGGGCCAGTCCGCCCCTGTCTGCATTTATTATTATTTATTGTGAAATAATTTTTATTTAACTTTAATTGTAGGCATACTAATTTTGAATTATTATTTGAATAAAAAATGTTGTCTGTATTTTCATTATTTAATTTAATTTAGAAAAACTAATCTAGGCTATTTCTCAAAAATTTAGTATACTACTCTACAAAATTTCACATTACAGTCTTCATGGATTTGCATACGCTACACATAGGAGAAACTTGGTAGGTAGGGCAAATTCTTTTATCCACTCAAATGTAACTAGATCAGTGGATAGAAATCATAAATCTGTAATGATTTCATTTCTTAATGAAAGGCTTTCAGAACAAAATTTTGGTTACTCAGGGTTTCATCTAAACTTGCAAGGGAAAGAAGTCCTCTGTAAAAGGCTCTCCCAGTTAGTTCTTCAAAAATCTATGAAACGATCAAAAACTCTGACTAAAACAAAGAAACCAGTAAACCGACAAGAAAATTTTACTAAGAAGACGACTCCCCTAGAGAGATGGTTGTCAACTGGGAGCACCGGAGCACTAAAAATGACTCCATCGGAAAGACGGACTGGCCGATTCACTTCAGAAGTGTTAGTGAGTGGAAAAGTGGTGGAAGTAAGCGAGGTAGATCAAGTTTTTTTTAGGGTAAAAAGGATTTGCTCCAAGAGGAACAGTTTATTAAATTTAAGTGACAATGTTGTTAAGGGTTCCTAAACACTAAACAGGGGTCTAAGTGGAGAATCACATCTAAGAGTTGCCAAAAGGGAAAATCCGGATTCAGTGTTATTCACCAAAATTCTCAATTTGCCACTAATAAAAAAGGTAGAATTGAACCTATTTTTTTCTGTAACTATGCCAGACATTTATGTGGTTACTGAGCATGGATTCAATGAAAGTAATGTTGGTAGCTTTATATTGGAACAGTTTACTTTAGTAAATTCATTTTCTAGGTCACATTTCAAAGGTGGAGGTGTAGCAATATTTGCTCGTAAAGATCTCAGTTTCGTCACTTCCACACCCTGTTCAAAGTCTGCATTGAAAAGGACTTTGAGATGACTGGTGTTAAATGTGATAGTTTGTGTGAGGGATTGAGCATAATAGGGATAGGATATATCGGGCTCCAAGTGGGGATATAGACTTGTTTTTCGAGCACTTGGACTTACTTTTACAATCGTTAGCTTCGAGTAGGGCTAAATTTGTTATCTGCGGTGACATAAATATAAATGTTCTCACAAAATCCAAATCCACAGATGGTCTGAGGGATTTTTGGCGACTCACGGTCTTGGGTGGTGTATTAACTCACCCACCGGGGTGATGGGGTCCTCTGCGACAGCAATTGACAACGTTATATTCGATATAGCTTCAGAAAATTTATCGGTAAAAATTATCCAGTAGGGGATCTCGGACCATTATGCACAGGCGATTGATGTTTTTGATTTCTCGCCCCTTCCTGCGAAGAATGTTTTTAGGAGGGTTAGGGATTGTTACCCAGAGAATATAAATCTTTTAAAATACCTATTGAAAAATGAAAATCGGGAATGTCTCAATTCTTCCGTTGGCCTGGATAAAAAGTTTGATTACTTCTTTGAATCTTTTATTTCTTCTCTGAATGTAGAGTTATTAATATTAATCGTGATTTAATAACTTTGATCCACCAAACTCCCCCTAAAATTCCTAATTTTTTGAAACCCTTTCTTAGCGAGCGCCTATGGCCCTAGAGGAAGCTACACACCAAATTTCATTCCAATCTGTTCGGTAGTTTTGAAGAAATCGTTTTTTAATAACTTTGATCCCCCCATAAAATTTCGAATTTTTTCAAACCCTTTCTTAGTGAGCACCTATGGCCCTAGAGGAAACTACATATACCAAATTTGATCTCAATCCGTTCGGTAGTTTTTGAGAATCGTGATGAGTGAGTCAGTGAGTGGTATTTCGCTTATATATATAGATTAATATATAATAATAATATTATATTATAATAAGTAGGCCTATGCGAAAAATAGTGACCATTATAATGTAAGCATTATTTATTTAGTGACTAATGATTTTGAGTGAGGTATTAGTGTATGCACCCTACATAGAATTCTAACAATAATTCAATATGTAAGGGATAGTTATAATAATTATTATTTTATTTGTGCGTTTTAAGTTTTGTAAAGAAGATTGATTTTTGTCTAACAGGAATAAGTTTAGACAACATTTTACATTTTGTACATTTTGACAAGTATTTTTTTACATTGCTTTATTTTACAGTAACTTATTATTACTCACTTAAATATAAAATTTAGCTTCATACTACAACAATGGAGGTCATACACGTTAATGGAGCATCTATTCCTCACAGAGCAGTTTCGGTCATAGAAGTTATCAGTTCCAACGTGTGGTCTTAATATATGATTTTTTTATATTTCTCTTCAAAATTTGAATGATTGTTTTGTGTGGTGTCTATACAAGTTATAGCGTGTGTTTCCCACAACTGTTTCACGAAATAATAAACACAGAGCGGACAAATCTTGTTTACCTTTAACAAAGAAGAAATCATGTTCCCACTGAATTTGAAATTGCCGGTTTTCTTCTTTGCGTTTCCGTTTCTTGTTTTGCGAACAAACTCCTGCCATATTCATACTGCAAGATTTCTTGTAATGCTATTGCAATAAAACTAACCAGAACACTTTTGAAACTGTAAAAATTCCTGAAGTACACTCACGAACAAAGGCGCCCATGCTCGGGGGCAGAGGGGGGCAGCTGTCCCCCTCAGCTCCCGGGAAAAGGATAACCACCTAGCGGTCGATAGCAAAACTATTGGTTATCGTGTAGGCTTAACTCCACACACATTTTTTGCGATTTTTAAAACGTAGGTGATTATGTATGGACTAATGGGGGGGGGGGGGTACCAAAGACGAGCTGAGCGAACATCTAAGAGCGCACAGCGCATGACACGTGCAGACATTAAACAAAAATTGTAAAGAATATTAGACATCAAATTTAAATTGAAGTGGTGCACACTTCAAACAATGCTGATTATGCCTGCAAAATGGTTTACAAATTGGTTTAGTAGTTTTGTAGAAGAAGAGTTTACAAAATTTGCATGAAAGCCGCGGAAGAGGGCTACAATCCAATACATTTTCAATACTGGCTTCTGGAACTCAGGTGATAAATAGCCTAATTCCTTTGAATTTTTAGGAACAGTTATACAAAGAGTAAACTTTTTAGATGTAACGTTTAAACGAGGACGAAGCATTTACATAATAGTCCCACAGGGATTTCATTCATCATTATACAGGGTGTCCCACGAAGAAACGGAGAAACTCTCAGGACTTGTTCTTCAGGTGAAAATAACAAAAAACGTTCATATAAACATAGGACCGAAAACTCTTAGTTTCCCAGATATCCGCCATTTTGTTTTTTGTACGTTTAGACTACTGTATTTCTACAGAGTGAGAGTGCTGTCATTATCTTTAACTTAGCTATTATCCTTCATCGGATTGTTTTGAAAGTTACACCACTCGATAGGGAATCAAAAGGGCTACAAAAAAGGTGTAATGACATTCTTTGTTGGACAACCTCCTATATACAAACCTTGGGGTTGGCGTGCAATGCAATGTGCGTCGGCCGCTTTTCATACTGTTCAGTGTCAAGCTCGCATGTGCGTCCTTAGCAGTGAAGATGTTAAACAGAGATGTACCGGATACTAATGTTTTTAGTCAGGTTAGTAGCGGTTTGAAGTGCCGTCATTGGCGCCGGTCTCTGTGCGGCGACCGGCGGCAGCTCGCGACTTGCATCCGCCATATTGTGCGAGTATTTGACTCTAAAACTGGATTCATTTTTGCGTTCGACTTGTCCAGTCTATTTAATTCTGTGGTCGCTGGTTGGTTGCCGCCAGATCGAGCTCTCATCATTAGTTTGAAGTAGACGAATCAACAGTCAGTGTTATCACGTGATCTAGGCACAACTGATAAGCTCCGCGTCAGTCGTCAGTCACAAGAATTCAGTCGAGACGAGAGCAACTCTTCCTTCTGCAATGGTCAGTAAAGTTACTTTAGTTATTTGATATTTATTTTCACAAGACCGTATGTGATCTGTTGATAACATTTTATATTCACAATTATTCCAATAAATTTGTTTTTTCTGTAACGTATACATTAACAATAGTCTTGTTTATAATTAGACAAAGTCATTTAGTTGACATAACAAATAATCAACAACACAGGTACTGCTCAAAATAAAATATTCTATAAGAAAATTTTGTGTTTTGGTTTTTCTATTCTATGTTTTGTAGGCAAAAAATCTACCATATAGTTAGGCGGTCATTTTACTTCGGTGTAAACTTGTAAGGCAAATGATTTAATTCTGTTATTCAATGAATTTAAATGTTGTGTTGCAATAAATAAAGTTTTGTGTCTTTTGTTGCCGCAGTTGGTAATGTAGGCTAACGTTTGTTAATCTGTTTAGGGGATTTAAACTTAAATCTACAAATATTAGCATTGAGCGTGTATAAAATGCGGACGTCCGTGGATGGCTAGATTGTGCACTGCGCACATTCCATCGTCATGACGTCATTTTCGTTCGCAGATTATCATTCTCCAGGGCTATAGAATACCAGTCTACAGTGACTTGATAGAGACAGTGTGGCCAACGAGCGCTGGCCGCCATATTGTTTCCAACTCAACACGGGTTTATATTAGCGTAGGGACGATTTTTCGCATTTAACTCCAATTTCCGATTCAAAATTGTTCTTATGCAATTGGATTAATAGGCTACATCGTCACAAAAATTTTCAAGTATAAACAATTTTTTTCGATATATTTTCCTCACTAGGCCCTAAATGAATGAATACAGAAATAAAATACTGGCTGACACTTTTTTACTACTCGTGCACATTATCATTTAAACATCTGTATAATCTAATTAATTTTAGTGAAGTATGTACTATTATTCATTTTCTTGATCGGAAAAGTACAAGCAACATTTCTGTGTAGTTGAATTTTTAACAATTAGGCCTATTAACAACAATCTGAGTGGTTTAGTACAAATGGAACAAAACTACTGTGGTACATTCAGCCCATTGAAATGTCAAAAGTTGGCCCTTTGGAAAAATACCTAAAGTTTTTTAAATTATAAATCCAAGATTAAAAAATGTAGAAAATATGTTTAAAAAAAACAATTAAAAAGATATTTTTTTTCCAAAAATGCATTTTTTTAGGAGAAAAATATTAAATTTCGGCAAAAAGCAAAAGTTTAAGTACGGTATTTAAAAAATGTATGAATACTTCAAAATGCAAAATTAGGATTTCTAAACTATAGACTATTATAAAGGATACATATATATGCTACTAAAAAATAACTTCAAGTGTAATTTTGTGCGTTGTTTTATATATATTTTGTCTTCTAAAAACTATTATTAGTTTTTCCATGAGTAAAATAGTTCGTTCATAAAAACGCAAAATATGTTTCCGATAAGGCATACAATGAAGCCTAATATAATTATTCTAAATAGGCCTACACAAAAATATAGTAAACACATTATTTAGTAAGTAGGCATTATTACTGTATTAGTAAGTAAACACATTATTTTGAAAAGAAAAAATATGGCGAGTAGGCGTATTGTAAATTTTACCTTAAACGGTTAAAACAAACAAAATATGTCCCAAAAAGGCATACAACGAAACCTAATTTATTATAAACAAAAATATATTAGGACTACCACATTATTTTGTAAGTAGGCTATTACAGAAAGAAATATTCGTACGTAGGCCTAGTTATAGCAATGACTACTAATAAAATATTGATATGTAGTCATTGGTTATAGTTTTCACGCACTCAAGCAATTGAGATTAGCCTACAGTGACGAGAGAAATAACCAATTCCTATCTAAATAATATTACTGTAAGCAGAAAAATGGAAACAATATGGCGCAGCCAATATAAAACAAGACGTCCGTTGACCACACTGGTCCAGTCCGCCAACGAAAGCGTTCCCGTCACTGCCACTGTGATGACGTCACGGTGGTAACACCTGCTCCATTCCCACCGCTTCTCATAAGTATTCTTTGCTACAATAATTTCAATTTCTTAGCAAAGCTGTAACAATTTTATGATGCGCTCTTCTTTAGTTTTAGTATTGACACTACACAAAGCAATAAGTAGACTGTAAACAATAATTAGTCTAAAGATGTAAGAAGAAGACAGGGTTACAATAAAACCAACTAATTCGCAGGTAATAAACCGATGTAGTGTACTAATATTACCACACTTTTAATATGATTCTCCGAAACATTTCTGAAAACTAAATACGAAATTGAACAAAATGTGCCACATTACTGAAAATGATTGTATTTATTGCAATAAACCACTAAAACTTGAATACCATACTTCAGTTTAATAACACATGTGTAGTACTTATAAAATAAAACACATAAAAGTTATAAATACTTACACATAATGAGTAGCTATATGCAGATATGCACATTGACATAATAGTTACTGCTGATATAAAATATTTAAAAAAAAAAAATAAATAAAACTGCTTTATAGAAATTTTCCTTCCCTAGGCCTTAGGGAATAGTTAATTTAATAGTTGAATTTAAACAATTGAACTATTTAAATTTAAATTGACACTGTGCAATTTAATTTAGTCTAGAAGTTTAACTTAAAATTATGTTTTATTTTTGTCATCAATAATTTTATTACTCTAGGTTTAAATTTGATTATAATTATTTGTATATTTTATATTTATTCATATCTAATTATTATGACAATATTAAGTGCATTTTGCTAGTAAAGACTTTTTAAAACATATTAACTTAAAGCTGCAGAAGAAATTACTTGAGGACCTTGGTAACTTTTTAACATAAAGTAATCTCGCTTGCAACTCTTACATTAAAGAAATCATATTTTTTAATGTTTATTTTAATTTGAAGCTGAGTACTTAAAATTTGTTGTTTTTAAATTTTGAGTTATCAATAATTACCGGTACTCTAAGTTTAAATCTTATTATTATTTATGTATTACATATTTATTTATTTATATCTCATCATTCTGAAAATGTTTGTTTTAATGTATTTTGTTAGTAAAGGTGTTTCTTGGAATATTCAAGTAACGCTGCAGACAATATTACTTGATAATTTTGGTAACATTTCATAAAGTAATCTCGTCTGCAACGTAACATTAAATAAATAAGTACCTTGCTAAACATATAACGTAGGTGATTGTGTGTATTGTATAATTTTTTCAAGAAATTTCAGGAATGTCTCTTCGAGAAAATTAGCATTAAATATGCGTCAAAAGGCAAAAACCTCGCGGAATTATATACCTTCTTTAAAAGCATGTACTGAGCAAAATAATTGCTCAATATTAACCAAACTCGCTAAACATAGGACTTAGGTGTATTGTATAAATTTTTCAGGAAATTCGTGGAATGCCTCTCCGAGAAAATTAGCTTTAAATATGCGTCAAAAGGCGAAAATCTCGCGGAATTATATACCTTCTTTAAACACTTGTACTGAATAAAATAACTACTCAATATTCACCAAACTTTGTAAACATATAATTTAGGTGATTGTGTGTATTGTATATTTTTTAAAAAAGAATTATCGTCTGCAACACAAGAATTATATCAAATAACACGTGAGAGCTAAGGCGAACCGTGCCTATGCGGCGCGTCATGGTACCACAGTGACGTCCCATAGGAAGGGGGGTGAGAGGAAGGTTGGGACAGCCGCTGAGCGACAACATCAAAGGAGTGGACCAGCCCTTGTATTCTAATCGCATAGCGAAGTGGTGAAGCGAAGTGAATTTGAAAACGTTGTGTGTTTACATTAAAATTTTAAAATTTAGATTTTTTTAGACATCGGTGGACCGAATTGCGAAGCGAAGTAAATTTAAAAAAAATCTTGTTTTTAAAAATCAGTGGACCAAAATCGCTTAGCGAAGTGTCGAAGCGAAGTGAATTTGAAAACTTTGTTTGTTTACATTAAAATTT
>JAGFPH010004209.1:28481-43575 GCA_018207615.1 Philaenus spumarius
TCTGAAGTACACTCACGAACAAAAGCGCCCATGCTCAGGGGCAGCTGACCCCCTCAGCTCTCAGGAAAAGGAAAACCACCTAGCGGTCGATAGCAAAACTATTGGTTATCGTGTAGGCTTAACTCCACACACATTTTTTGCGATTTTTAAAACATAGGTAATTATGATTGTACTAATGGGGGGAGTGGAATACTAAAGACGAGCTGAGCAAACATCTAAGAGAGCTACAGAGCAAGACACGTGTCGACATAAAAAAAATTGTAAAGAATATTAGACATCATATTTAAATCGAAGTGGTGCACCCTTCAAACCATGCTGATTATGCCTGCAAAATGGTTTCCAAATCGGTTTAGTAGTTCTGTAGAAGAAGAATTTATAAAATTTGCATGAAAGCAGCGGAAGAGGGCCATTGGCGGATCCAGGGGGTGGGGGCTGCAGCCCCCTGGGTTATTATATTTTTGTTTAATCGTCTAAGTGGCAGACTGATCAATTGAGTAGTGTCAGACAACACAACTTGTATCGAATATTTCACCCACTAAATATTATCAAATCTCAATAAAACAAAAACCATTGGAAAGAAAAAAATGTTTTAAACTTCAATTTTTAAATTTAGAAATTTCATCTACAAAGTATATTTACATATGTTATCATCGTTGTAAAATTGTAGTTGCCTAATAGCCCAGTCGGTATAGGTTAAAACTACCAGTAATTTGCAATATGGCTGATTTTTTTTATAAGTGCCTTAAAGTATGAACATTAACATAAAAAAAAGTTTAGCAGTCTATCGGTTTCCCAAAGTCGAAAAAAATCGATTATCATTTTTTTTTCGACTATCCTTAATATTTCGAGCTATGATGAAGATAGAGAAAAATAATAAATACCACCGTGTAGGGGAGGTATTTTTCAATAAAAAAGGTCATATGTATTTATTTCCTCCGAGCAATGGTTTATCTGGAAAAAATTCGATAATGCAGGTATGTATTTTGCAGCAGGGGAAATCACTAAAAGGGGACATCTTATTCATATATGAAGCGTTGGCTCATTCTAAATTGGCCGAATTTTAATATATCGAATTGAAACTTGACATAGGAGTTAAAATATATATTTTAAACATTTATGCTGAGTCTCAGCTTGTTATCTTGAAAATTACCCAATCTAGGAGTCGATTTCGATTATCGATTTTAGGAGTACCGACTTGTTAGACAGACTTGTTTTGAGAAAAAGATAAGGACACCACTGGACAAGTGGACATCCTAGGCGCGTTAACCGCTACCTTTTCCTGTCTGGCTGGAACTATACAGGGTGGAACAAAGTTAGTGTTAAAAACTTCGGGAAATGGTTCTATGGTTCAAAATAAATAGAAAATCAAGAATAATATGTTTTATAAAACCCTTCATTTTCTAAATATCTGCCATTTTGTTTCTTTTACTAAATAATTAATATCTAGAGAACGGTTTAACCGATTGAGTTCAAACTTGGAATGAAGTTTAACCTAACAATGATCTATTTTGAGAAAAATAAGCGATTATATCCAATTATGCATTTCAAAATGGCGGCCATTGGAATATTACAAACCCAAATTACACAAAACCTGTACATTTTAACAAAAAATGTCAAGACACTTTTTTTGTAGCCCTTTTGATTCCATATAGGTTGGTGTAACTGTACTGTTAAAACAATCGAATGAAGGCTAAAGCTAAGTTATGTGTAATAATTGATTTATACAACCCGGCATCCTATACCAACACAGTAAATACTACAATATTGTATGTACATTTGCTGTCATTATCTTTAACTTAACTATTATTCTTCATCCGATTGTTTTGAAAGTTAAATCATCCGATAGGGAGTTAAAACGGCTACAAAAAAGGTACCTTGACATTTTTTGTTAAAATGTACAGTTTTTTAGTAATTTAGGTCTGACATTTTCAAACAGCCGCCATTTTAAAGCGTATGATTGGATATAATCGCTTATTTTCTTAAGATAGATCATTGTTAGGTTAAACTTCATGCAAAGTTTGAACTCAATCGGTTAAACCGTTATCTAGATATTAATTATTCAGTAAAAGAAACAAAATGGCGGATATTTGGAAAATGAAGTGTTTTTCGAAAAAATATTATTCTTGATTTTCTTTATTTTTACCCATAGAGCCATTTCCCGAAGTTTTTAACACTAACTTTGTTCCACTCTGTAACCTATACTATACGTTTTTGAGAATTTTGTTTAGTTGTTGTAATTTAGTGAAATAAGTTTTTAGAATAAATCTATTTTAAATGTTCAAGTCTATGGTTTATTCTCTACAATTTGTTACAATAAAACTTTATTTTTTGGTAAAGCATATTAATCCTTAATTCCTATTCAAAATAGGTGATCGTGAAATAGTGTAAAAAGACGTTTTCAAGCACTGTATTCCAAAAAAATTATTCTATACCCCTCCTCCCGATAGGAGACAGCCCCCTCCTTGAAAACCGGCTGGATCCGCCCATGAAGACGGCTACAATCCAATACATTTTCAATACTGTCTTCTGGAACTCAGGTGATAAATAATTCCTTTGAATTTTTAGGAATAGTTATACAATGAGTAAACGTTTTAAATGTAACGGTTAAACGATGATGTAGCATTTACATAATAGTCCCACATAGATTTCACTTTATCATTATACAGAGTGGACCAGCTAAAGTGTGACAGTACCTAACTTTTGAAATACGAATCGGACAAAAATGTTTAAATAGAACATCTGCCCTTAATTTTTGATACCTTTTGGACTGTGAATACAAAATTTTCAAAATCCGCCATTTTGAACCCAAAATGGCGGCCAAGTTCATTTTTTTAAACGGAAACCCCCCATTTTGATGACGTTTTTGGATTTTATGGGTAATTTCAAGACTGTTTTGTTCTTTACATTTTTTTGATAAACCTAACGGTTCTCCTGTAAAATGAAGTCGAAGTTTCATTTTCTTACAGCTAATATCTCATAAAGGTTACAATAACCAACTTCTAAACCATGCTTCAGACAACAAACATTTTTTATATCAAATTAGTACAATAAAATATCAAACCATCACTCTCCCATAAAATTTAATTAAAGCTTTCAAACACAATTGGGCAATTTAGGACACATACTAAAATTAGTATTGTTTAAGTGGTTTGTATTTAAACGCCTTTGAAATAAAGCAGTCATGCTGGTTATCTTTTTACAACAATGCAACAGCTGTTTCCGGATTCTTCATTGTTGCCTTTTAATCTAGTTTATACCACAGTACTGTTAATAGTGGGTCTATCCATACTGATAAAAAAAGGGCTAAAACTTTAACGAATGAAGATAACTCCATTAATGTACTAGCATATGTTAATGTACAACCTCAATCTAGCAGTCGGAAGACATCTGCTGAAAGTGGCATTAGTAAAACTTCTGTTTTAAGAATTTTAAAATCAACTAAATTTCACGACTACCACATTTCACTGCTCCAAGACTTGCACGGCAATGACTTCAACAATCGGAAAGCTTTTTGCAACTGGGCACGTCAAAAACATCTACAAGAGCCCTTGTTTTTCAACAGTGTATTGTTCTCCGACGAATCTACCTTTACCAACACAGGGCAAGTTAACTGCGATAACATGCATTATTGGGCCGAAGTTAATCCTCACTGGATGAGAGGTGTTCCCCATCAACATCCTTGGTCTCTGAATGTATGGTGTGGCATTATTGGTGATTGTCTAATTGGTCCGCACTTTTTTTGAAGGACATTTGAACGGCCCGATGTACTCTGACTTCTTGTTCAACATCTTACCTCAGCTTCTGGAGAACTTACCACTACATGTCAGGAACACCATGTGGATGCAACATGACGGAGCCCCGGCGCACTTCGCTGTTTGCAGTAGGCTTATGATGGACCGACTCTATCCAGAAAAATGGATAGGACGAGGAGGACCTGTAAGCTGGCCAGCTCGCTCGCCAGATCTTACTGTGATGGATTTCTTCCTCTGGGGATTTCTTAAGGAACGAGTCATGGAAACCGCGCCCACAACAAGAGACAACATGAAAGAAAGAATCAGACAGGCCTGTTTGATAGTAACACCACTGATGCTGCAAAGAGTTCGACAACATTTCCATGAAAGAATGATAAGTTGCATCGCAATGGAAGGACATCATTTCAAGCACTTCTTGTAAACTATTTTTTACATTTTTAGAGTAATTTTATACCATTTTGCTTGCATGTACACCATGATAAAACAACTTTGATAAAGTATTGTAACATAAATTGAGTATGTTTAATTTTTTTTTTAATTGTAGACCTAACTATTTTGAAATGTTTTATGCATGGTCCAAAAGGTGTCAACAATTAAGGCAAGTGCCCCAAAAAAGGTTTCTTGTCTGAAGCATGGTTTAGAAGTTGGTTATTGTAACCTTTATGAGTGATTAGCTGTAAGAAAATTAAACTTCGACTTCATTTTACATGAGAACCGTTAGGTTTATAAAAAAAATGTAAAGAACAAAAAAGTCTTAAAATTGCCCATAAAATCCAAAAACATCATAAAAATGGGGGTTTCTATTTAAAAAAATGAAGTTGGCCGCCATATTGGGTTCAAAATGGCGGATTTTGAAAATTTTGTATACACAGGCCAAAAGGTATCAAAAATTAAGGGCAGATGTTCTATTTAAACATTTTTGTCCGATTCGTATTTTAAAAGTTAGCTATTGTCACACTTTAGCTGGTCCATCCTGTATATACAGTGTCCCCCTAAAAACCGTAGCGGGCTATGCAGGGTCGTATTGTACACATTAAAATAAACAAAAAATGTTCAGTAAAACTGTTTCGAATTCGGCTTAGTTTAGTCGCAATCCGCCATTTTGTTTTTTGTACAAAATAATTCATATCTAGAGAACGGTTTGACCGATTGAGTTCAAACTTGGCATGAAGTTTAACCTGGTAATGATATATCTCAACAAAAATAATCGTTTAAGTCCAATCATTCGTTTCAAAATGGCGGCTGTTTGAATATTTCAAATCTAAATTACTAAATAACCGTACATTTTAACAAAGAATGTCATGACACCTTTTTTGTAGCCCTTTTGATTCCCTATCGGATGGTGTAACTCTCAAAACTATCGGATGATGGGTAATAGTTAAGGGCATCCCTCTGAGGATGATGACTGTGTCGTTGAAATGTGCATTAGGGTAACTTAAACATAACTTTTCATTAAATTGTTAAAACCATACAGTTCGACAAGAAATGTCAAGAGACCTTTTTTTAGCTCTTTTAATTATCTATCGGATGGTGTAACTTTCAAAACAATCGGATGAAGGATAATAGTTAAGTTATGTGTAAATAATTGGTTTATTCAAGTCGGCATCCTATACCTACATAGTAAACACAGCAATATTGTAGGCCTATCTACATTTTCTACCAATACGTTTAGACTACTGTATTTCTACAGAGTGAGAGTGCTGTCATTATCTTTAACTTAGCTATTATCATTCATCGGATTGTTTTGAAAGTTACACCCCTCGATAGGGAATCAAAAGGGCTTCAAAAAAGGTGTAATGACCTTCTTTGTTGGACAACCTCCTATATACAATTGGGGTTGGCGTGCAATGCACCGTGCGTCGGCCGCTTCTCATACTGTCCAGTGTCAAGCTCGCACGTTCGTCCTTAGCAGTGAAGATGTTAAACAGAGATGTACCTTGTACTGATGTTTTTAGTCAGGTTAGTAGCGGTTTGCTCAAGTGCCGGCATTCGCGCCGGTCTCTGTGCGGTGACCGGCGCGGCGGCAGCTCGCGACTTGCATCCGCCATATTGTGCGCGTATTTTACTCTAAAACTGGATTCACTTTTGCGTTCGACTTGTATAGTCTTAATTCTGTGGTCGCTGGTTGGTTGCCGCCAGATCGAGCTCTCATCATTAGTTTGAAGTAGACGAATCAACAGTTAGTGTTATCACGTGATCTAGGCATAACTGATAAGCTCCACGTCAGTCACAAGAATTCAGTCGAGACGAAAGCAACTCTTCCTTCTTGCAATGGTCAGTAAAGTTACTTTAGTTATTTGATATTTATTTTAACAAGACCGAATGTGATCTGTTGATAACATTTCATATTCACAATTATTCCAATAAGTTTGTTTTTTCTGTAACGTATGCATTAACAATAGTCTTATTTATAATTAGACATAATAATTTAGTTGATATAACAAATAATCAACAACACACAGGACCGGATTTAGCATTTTGGCGCCCCTATGCCCAATCATTTTTTCCGCCCCCTAGTCTGGTTAAAGTAACTTCCCCAAAAACCTTTATTAAAAAATTATATCAGGCCTATATGTTAATTGCTTAAACACGACTCTCCACGATGCAATTTGATCATTGCAAGTTTTTTGAGTAATTTACTTGGTTCTGGGCTTAACAAAATGCCCTCTTAAAACACTTTTAGTAATTTTATGTATTAAATAGTGAGCTCACGTTTGTGGGATATGTTTTGTTCAATTTAGTCATTTGGGCAAATAAATAAAAAAAACTTTGTACTACATTATAAAATAGGTTTAATCTCAGAAACACAACTTACATAAAGTATTTTGATAACGTGACACAAAAACTGTGATATAAAGTAAAACTAGATATTTGCATCAATTTTTATCAATTCAAAAAATATGTTAAGTTATGGCTATTTATTTTTATTTCTAGATATTTTTTAAAATATTTTCTTTTCTCTCGGCCGTGCGCCCCCCGGGCCTACCGGACCTATTGGGAAATCCGGCCCTGACAACACAGGAACTGCTCAAAATAAAATATTCTATAAGAAAGTTTGTGTTTTGGTTTTTCGATTCTATGTTTTGTAGGCGAAAACTCTACCATTATAGTTAGGAGGTAATTTTACTTCGGTGTAAACTTGTAATGCAATTGATTTAATTCTGTTACTCGATCAATTTAAATGTTGTGTTGCAATAAATAAAGTTTTGTGTCTTCTGTTGTCGCAGTTGGTTATGTAGGCCAACGTTTGTTATCGTACAGGTCAATTTAAATAAATTGATTGGTTTAGGGGATTTAAACTTAAGGGGATTCTATACTGAAGATAGGGGTTTTCCATAATAGGCCGTTTTTTATTTATAAACCATTTTTTATTATATTCACTGGAACCACAAAAATTGTTACACTTATAGGAATCGGGTAAAAAACATTTTGTACGTACCTTTTTGAGTTTTTCTGGTTTTTTTTAGGCAAAAAATATGTTTTTAAAAATCTCTTACCACTTTTTTACTACTGAACCAATTTGGCCGTTTGATATCTTGTTTTAAAGTAGATAAAAAACACTAAATTTTGGGGTATATTCATATTCTTACCACTAAAAGTTTAGTATTTATAAAATAAAATAAAAAATTATTTGTGTTTACAGTTTTTTTTAAATAATTTGTAGCCTACTTTTCCTAGAAGAATAAAAATACCCAAAAAGTTGCATTATATCATTATAGGCTATTAAAGTTGTGGTAAAAATTGTATTACTGTAGCTTTAGAAGTTTAAAAGACATAAGAACTTATGTGTAAAAAATATCAAATTTGAAAATTTGCGGGAAATCTCGTTTAAAGATTCCATTAGTTATTTTAGCAGCCATCGAGGGGAATAACTTGCACAACCAGTATTTGGGGTCAAGATGTGTTTAACTTACATATTGGAGGCACTGAAAGCCTAATAATAAACATTATTGACCTTCTTTGCAATTACATTAAAAAAATAAAAAATCTTATTAGTCCAAATAGCAAACATAGAAGTTTAAACTCGACCAAAAGTAGCTGAATGCACATTGCTTTGAATACATTTTCACGCTGATATAAAGAACTTTTAAGGCATATGCTATGTTTTTCTTAAACCCTATAAACTGTAGAATCAGAAAAAAATATAAAAATTTCCTTTTTTTTTTGAAAATGGTAATTTTTCATTAGGGAATCCCTTAAATCTAAAAATATTTGCATTGGGCGTGTGTAAAATGCGGACGTCCGTGGATGGATAGATTGTGCACTGCGCACATTCCATCGTCATGACGTCATTTCCGTCCGCAGATTATCATTCTCCAGGGCTATACCAGTCCGCCAACGAAAGCGTTCCCGTCAGCCGTCACTGCCACTGTGATGACAGGGTTAAAGAGGTCTGCCACCACTCAGAGGACCCCCTCCCCGCGTGTTCCAACATGTCGATATTGATGAGTAATTACCATAATTACTGTAGAACTGGTGGTAATTGATAGTTAGAGGGCCATTTTTTGCCATTTTGAGAAAATCTCTCTAACTTTGATCGGCTGTATCTCGGTTAATATTAGGTTTAGGAAGAAGTTTAAGGATACACAATTGTAGCAAATTTACTGTTCTACAACTTTGAAAATAAAGGTTTTTGTCGAAAACCGCTTAGTTTAGAAGTTATAAGCGAAAACCGACAAAAGTACGAAAATTTTGAAGTTTTTCGCCCCCCCCCCCCCCCAAAATTAGCACAGAGTCCTCGAGTTGGAAAACTTGACAGAGTCATCCCACAGCACCCCCGAACAACCTGTAATAGTTCCAATAACTTCGGAATTTTTTCCAGGTACAATGTACATATCTACTGGACTAAAATTCTATACAACAATAAAAATACAATACTATGCAATGGTTTATTAACTATTAAACCTACAGCGGTCTGAAATTGCTTCTGACCAGTTCACTTGCAAGATGTCTTCTAAAAAATGGATTCTTGTTACCAGATTTGTTCGTTTATAAACATTGTCATAATCAGATTAAATGTTCTAATACCTAGATCGAGTTTGGTATCATTTTTCATAACTTTTTTAGTAGATTTTAAATATACCAAAAATGTTAAATTATTATTCTGTTAAGAAAGTGTACCATTGTATAAACACAGCCAGTAGGTGACTCATCGCCTAGGCAGCGGACAGAGGCGAGAGATTATAGCGGTGGCCTCAGGTAGTCCTGGGTCCATCGGCCAACCCGAACTAGACAGAGTATAGTAATTATTTCTTTATTGTCGGCATTATTTTTGTTTTTTGTTATAGTACTGTTAACTAGCGTCTGTTGTAGTTTTGCAGAACAAATTTATATTAGTTTTGTTTCATTGTAGTTTCATGTCTACTTGAAATATTTTTGTGTAGTGTTTCTTTGAAAAATTACGTTATAGTGGAGCCTGCTCTTTGTTTCACTTTTGTTTTATGTTGTAATTATTTATACGGTAACAATATCAGCTGATTCCATTGTTGAAATTGTCAGCTGTTGTGTTTTATACATAGAGATTAAAGACTAGTATAAACAATTTAAGCTTTCTTACTTGTTTATTTATTGTAATACTCTGTGATATTTATTATTATTTTTGTTAATTATTATTATAATCGATGTACATTAAATTAATACCTTATGATTTGATTGTTTGACAGTGTTTAATTTATTCAACATTAAAATTTTTTAGGTAAGAAGTTTAATGTACTTTATTTCATTTTTACATTATATGACATTTAAATAAATGGAAATATCTTCAGAACGGTTTGAGATACGGATGTGCGGTTTTCACCATTGATTTTGTCTTAAATATATACATTGAAATAATGTATCACATGATCACGATCCTATTTTAAAAAAAGGTTAAATTTTAAATGGCGGATCCAATATGACGGACCAAATTTTTGACATCTTAATAAAATAGTATTTTTACATAGAGTAGGTTCCTCAAACACATCTACCTTCAAATTTTCCTCATGTATGAAATATGAAGCCGTTCTCAGACTTCATCCACCCTGTATAATTATTAATGTAAACTGCCTCGAGTAATAGTTTTAATTATTATTATGCATGGAAAAGTATTATTTCTGTATTTATGTTTGATTACAGGATAAAGTACCACTTTATGACAAGATGCTGTTAAAGAAACTTCAAGAAGTGGCAAAATGCCCGTTATGTTTGAGCTTGCTACGTCCACCTCTCTGGTACTGTGTGAACGGACATTGCATATGCATGGCGTGCAAGGGTAGCCTTACAACCTGTCCAACGTGTCGGGGGAGTATTCTGCAAACGGCGAAAATTTTAATTTTTGAAGATATTCTTAATTGTTTGTCAAGACCGTGTATATTTGATGGTTGCGATGTATTTCAAGCGGAGGAAGATTTGAAATTCCACCAAACGGTTTGTCCTTTTAGAAAAGTGTCTTGCCGTTTAGATTACTGTAGTTGGGAAGGCGAAGTCAACAGTTTGCTTGATCATATTATAAAGACTCATAAAAATGCTACGAACAACTTTAAAGAAGAATCAGAAGTTGTATTGCCTAAATTTAAACCCGATGTGAATACATATGCTGTAGCTTATGTCAGAGCATATGATTGTATATTTTGGTTGTATAACAAAACAGATCTGACAAAAGGAATACACAAGATATGTTTTGTTTGCGTCCCAACTGCAATTGAAATTGTGAATGACTTTTATTCAACTGTGAACTTTTCGTCTTCAAAACAACCCGACATGAAATACCAATACACTCAGAAAGTGTATAACGAGGATGTAGACATTGAGAGTGTGTTTTCTTCTGAAACATGTTTTGCAATTCCACTTTCAGAGACGTCACATTTCATCAACGAAGACTGTGATTTATGCTGGAGTTACAAAATATTCCGTAACATTATAAATCTAGTTGCTACTTAAATTTAAGCTATAGTGTCTATATTAAAGTGAAAAGCAAAACCATGTATATAAACCAGTTAAAACAAACACATTATGAACTAACTTTTGGCGGACAATGCAGTGCGTAAATTTGATAAAGAATGTGTGTGTATTTTTTTACTTTCAATATCAACTAAATAAGTATTACCTTTTTAAAAGATCACATTTGTTATGGTTCTTATAAATAATGTTGTAGTTTTACGTATTTTAATTATACTATTTCTAGCTTTAACATTATTCATATGCCACATAAAAGTAAATCCATGCAACACAGATCGATAATTAGTGAAGTGATGTAATATACTATACTCGTTGCCATGAAATTAGGCGGGTGAGAGAAATCGCGGTGTTGCCAGATATGTCAAGCGACGGAAGGTCGAGATTCGCCTATAACTCGAAATTTGTAGCAAGGACTCTGACCTTGAGATGCGCAGTAAACCCGGAGTTCATTCGAGTGGTGGGGGACCAGGGAAGCTCAGTCGATTACCCAGCTTTGAACGGAACACTTCGGTCTTGAAGCAATTGTACGCGTTTCCAATAACATTATTGTCCGTGCACAAATCAATTTTTAATTTAACTATAGCTGTTTATTATTGTTATTTAGCGTTGTTTATTTTTATTCTTTATATTTGTATAATTAGATTTAATGGAAGGTAGTGTCATATCCACTAAATTAATTGGAACAGCTGATATCAAATCATCGCGTACCTAATATTAATAGACTCAATTTCAATACACTACTACCGATACTTTTACATGAATAAACGTACGCCTACTTATGTACTTTTTTAAATAGTAAGTTATAAGTTTATTTAATACTTAAAATAGTATAAAAATGTAGTTTTATTGTTACTCATGTTTATTTTTTTGTTAAAATAGTTATTTATCTATCGTTATAAGTTGTTTTAACGTTAATCATGAACAAGAAACAGGTCCGCGAGTGTTACCGACATCAGACAGACAAAAACTGAGATAAGGCTTGTTTCGGATTATTTGGTGTATGAAACGTACCGATAAATAAACGAAAAATCACACTATTCTCAACAGTCTACAAAAAAACTCTTATTCTATTTATATATAGATATAAAAAGTCCCATATCTATACATTATTTACATGTTGCAAGTAATACAACACAAAGCTGACGCGACAACTTTGATAGTAGGCAAGTTGGCCTATAAGTATTAACTTGATTAATTTTATAAGTAGAACGTAGTGTCCCTTCCCCTACAGCGGACGGCATCCCCACTTGCCTATATTCTTCCCTCCCTCCAGCGCATAGTAAAGTCCTTGCTAAATCTAACCAGCTATACCTCCATGCACGAACTGGCAACACTACCCATGCACTGTTGCCAAGTCAAAGCGCCTAAAAAATCGAGTGAGATGAGTGAATACGCTCAATATTAATTAATCAAGATTTTTCTTTAAATACGTTTTCCTATAACTTTTTATTGCTGTACTGTATGCAAACAGAATCGCTTGTAAATATTGTAAATTATATGTAAACATAGAATACTGTAAATACATTGTAAGTATAGGATAATTATGGGAAGTAAAGTTGTTCGCGTCCGTTGTGTCCTCCATCCACACGTGGTTCCCGGGTGGTCCTAAATGAACAAAAAATATGAATAATGACTTAAAAATACTTTCCTACAAAAATCTAATTACTAATAATTTATTTATTATTTAAATGTACCCTACGTTTCTTATTCCCACATGGTATGCGGTAAGGCTGTAGGTATTAATTAAAAAGCGTTGTTGGAATTTATTGTACTACGGTAAGAAATTTGTTTGCTGAATTATGACTTAAACGAAAACAATCATGGTATTATCATCATACAATATGTAAAGAAAATGCAAATGTTCTCTACAAACATTAAAATTATTAGTTTTTTACTCTTGATTATAAAATAGCAACTTGCAACATTGCGCAAGGCTGAGCTATGGTTCTCGCCGAGCGCCCGCGTGTCTTTGCTCTTGATTCATACAGTTATGCATTTTACAACTAAACTGATAATCTCATAAAAAAAAGTTCCGAACAAAAAATTTTATTCATACGATCTTCTACAACTTTGCCGCAGACAAAATCTTGTTTCCCAAAAAAACAAAAAATTCCTCGCTTGGTGAAAACTTCAATACACGGCGGTTTTGAATTAAATTACCATTTAGGTTTTTGTTCTTTTGTTAATTATTTGATGGCGTTTGAAAAATAAAAAGTCATACCATTGGAATCAGTAGCATTTTCTGAAGGCAGTGGTATAATTTTATTTCACAATGCTCTGTAGACAGATGCACAAGCACGAGAGAAAGCACACTACCTTGCGCTTCGAAACCTTTACATGACTGGTGCAAGTTGTAGAAATAATTGCAGCACGAATTGGCAACACCGACATTTCTCTCACCCGCCTAATTTCATGGCCGCGAGTTTAGAATCATGTTAGCAAAATGTGTTTCATTCATGATAATTCTTTGGTAAACTCATGTGTAGTTAGAATTTAATTGCTTTGCAAGTATTAATAGGCTATAATAAACTATCTAAATGTAATAGTTTTCGTTGAAAGTACCAATGTTTGGGAAACAAATTTGAATTACTAAGTCATTTAAATTTAAATGCCTTCCCTATTTTTCTAGAGATAGAAATCAGCTGACTACATTCTATTATTTGGCATTAGAATGACCAAAGAACTTTTAATCTTTCAGTGTGTGGGCACTTCAATCAGGTTATTTATTGGAAGGTTGATTTTTATTGTCTGTTATTAAATTGAAAGTAATTTTTGTTTTGTTTTAATAGATTTTCAACTAACTCAATGTTACCTCTTTCAACTATATTGTGGTAATACTATTATGTGTGCAGAATTGTAAAAGATATAAACAATTTCTATGTTGGCAAGAAAGAAAAAACTTTTCACAAATTCGCAAAATCTGCATGTTTTTCTTTCTTTTATGCCTCCTGATCAATATAAAAATGTAAAAAAAATATATTTTTAATTTTAAATGATAAAAATTTGGAAAAAAGAAGTGTATCTTTTTGGATACACCGCCAAATACTCTGAACTTGACATTAGTTTTACTCTGTACATGGCCGGCCTAAGGCGAAAATTGCAAATATGCAAGACTCACATTTTATGCCCCTACCGGGGGTCTGGAAATTTTTTGAAATTTAAAATCTAAAAACACAGTTTTTGTGCACTTTTTCGACTTTTAGAACATTAAATTTATGTCTCTCAATTTGATTTATTATTGATTGACTTGATAGGTTCAATACTCTTTCTTGTACCTTAAACCACTATTATGATAAATAAACTGATGAAAGCTTCTGGGCCACATTACAATGATTTTTACACTTATGTTGCAAGTACTCTCAGAATAAATAGCTAATGCGGGAATCATCTTCCGCCGGACCTAAGATAAATTTCCATATTTCATGGGTAAAAGAAAATAAAACAACAGAACATAGTGAACCAATAATTACAGAGTTTAATAATGGCGCACACACAACAAAAGTTTATTAACTATTAATATAGGTACATAGACTCTTTTATTATACATTTATACAAGGGCTTTTCTTGCTTTCATTTCGGAGAGTGAATTAACTATGTTCAAATAATCAATTGACTGAGACTGCTCGTTTTCAATTGATAAAATTAAAAGGCTGTTAAGTCTTTTTTTGAGACAGTGTTGACCTGAGGTAAGTTTTTATCAACTTCAGCTTTGAAAAGCTTCGTTCAACGGAGGCGACGGACATGGGCATTGTGGATACGATCCGATCCGTAACGCTATCCACAGGTTGACATAGGCATCCGTGCTTTCGGTCAAGGACATCCATTGGAGACTTTTTACATAAAAAGAATAAAATTATACCATGAAACTCTTCAAGTGTAATTTTTAGAGAAGATATCATGAAAAAGATTAGAATGGATTTTTAAATATATTTTTCTTTTTACGTTATTTACGAGTGTACTGAAGTATCAGAATAAAACAAAAAAAAAAAAACAAGGATCAATATTACTATACATAAATTAATTATGTAATGTAATAACATTCTAAGTTTAATGCATTTATCTGGTAAAAATAAGGTAAGAAGTGGAATTTAACTGCACATAAACCTATAAAGTTTAAATCAGTGGCGGCTTGTCCATAAAGGGCTCGCGGACGCCGCCCCTCCAAAAGATTTGAAAAATTAAAAAAAATTAAATACCCATTCAATTATAATTATACATCTAATTAACCAAAGTGTTTTTTCAATCACATACATCGAAAATGTAGGAAAAATAGCGCGAGAAGTTTGTATTTGTAGCCGTGGGTCGCTGGCCAGAACATCCTAATCCATTACCATGCAGTTATATGAAGAGTGGTAGTGGTGGGGGCTGCTGGTGTTATGACGCGTCTAAGCTTGTGCCTTATGGAA